>JAOWBW010000292.1:1246349-1278286 GCA_026119855.1 Campanula takesimana
ACAAACATTTAGTTTTTGCAAGTATAAAGAGACCGGTGGAAAAAGAATTCAAAAAAAAAAACATTTTGGGACAAAGTTATGATCAAAATGGACACTCATTTTGGAACAAAAAAAATCTGAAAATGGACAATCATTTAGGGACAAATGGAGTATTTTTCTATTTAGACAATTATATATTCAGTCCACTTGCTAACTCACTCAATTACTCTTTACACTCAGCTGTAATACTACTACGTACTGTTGGAAAAAAAATGTGTTTTGAAGGAAATAATGAGTATTTTCTTAAATGAATTATTTGTCGAAATGAAAAAATGTTTGTGGGTGTGTGTTCTACTCCATGAGGACATGAAGATTGATTATTCATTGTTCCAATTTGGTTAAGGGATGAGTGAGATATGAAGGCTCAAAGTAAGTGGGTTGGAATGGGGATAATGTGTTATCCCACATTGAAAAAATATGTGAAAGTGGGTAAGTTTATATACTAAATTGCCCGAGTCGTGTGCTTCACACGACTCGGGCAATTTACAGTCTCGGTTTTATTTTTCTGTTTAGTGTTTTAATTTATTTTAATTCTGCTTCTGTTTTCTTTAATATTATTCTGTTAGTTTTTCCATATTTTCTCTAACAATCTTAAAGCAATCTCCGATTCCTTCTTCGAAGGATAACAACATTGAAAAGGAAAAAAAAAAACTGATAGAAAAAACGGAAAATAAAACAGTAACTAATAGCTTTTGGTTTTGTTTCAGAAATGACTACTGACTCGAGCAATGCTAACAGCATTGAATTTAGCAAGGTTTCTCAAGGAAGATCCGTCTGTGTTGGGTGAAAACGAGGCTGATCAGGAAGCCGTAATCGCTCTTGATGCTTGGAAGCATTCTGAGTTTCTTTGCCGAAACTATGTGCTCAATGGGTTTTCGGATACACTTTACAATGTGTTTAGTGTGAAGAAGACGGCAAAGGAGTTATGGGAATCCTTGGAGCATAAGTACAAAGTTGATGATGCAGCTACAAAGAAGTTTATTGTAGCCGTTTCCTCGACTACAAGATGGTAGACTCTAAAACTGTTAGGAGTCAAGTGGAAGAGTTGCAAGTTATAATTCATGAAATTCTTGCTAAGGGAATGATGATGTGTTGAAAACTTTTAAGTGGCTTCTATCATTCAAAGTTGCCTCCTCTTGGAAGGATTTAAGAATTATTTAAAACATAAGCGAAAGACTATGGATGTGGAAGCGCTTGCTATTCGTCTCCGTATTGAGGAAGAGAATAGGGTTGCGGGAAAGAAGTGAATCACCTTCTTGTGGCAAAAGCTAATGTGGTGGAGCATGGTGGTGGTAGCTCCAAGAATAAATGGAAAGCTAAAGTTGTGCCCGGAAAAGGTTCTAGTTTGAAGGCTAAAGGAGGAATTTTTAAAGAAGAAATTTGTTGGAACTTTCTATAATTGTGGTATTACGCGAGCCACAAGTCCTCCGAGTGTAGAAAGCCTAAGAAGCAAGTTAATATGGTTGATGTTTATGACAAATGAAGTTGCCGATATGACTTTGGTGGCGGTAATTCCTAGGTGAATTTGGTGGGTTCAAACCCAAATCAATGGTGGATCGACACCGGGGGCTACTCGACATGTTTTGTTCCAACAGGACATGTTTAGTACTTTTGAAGCTTTTGAAAGTGGAGAAACATTGTTTATGGGAAATTCGGCTACCTCCGAGGTGAAGGGTAAAGGGAATGTGGGTGCTCAAATATGACTTCCGGAAAGAGGTGACTCTTAGTAATGTGCTTTATGTTCCCGAACATCCGCAAAAATCTAGTGTCCGGTCACTTTGGTTAAGCACGGGTTTCGTGTGTGTTTGAATCCGATATGGTGACATTGTCTAAGAGTGGAATGTTTGTAGGCAAAGGCTATGTGAGTGATGGTATGTTCAAGCTTAGTGGAATGGTTGTGAAAGCAAATGTAATGGCTATAAGCCAAGTGGTATGGCTGCAAATGTAATGGCTAATAAGCCAAAAATTAATGAAATGAATAATTCTTCTGCTTACTTGCTTGAGTCCTCTAATTTGTGGCATAGTAGATTAGGACATGTAATTATGATACTATACGTAGATTAATTAACTTGAATTTCATACCAAAATGTAAAATAGACTACAAACATAAATGTGAAACTTGGTTGAAGCAAAATTCACAAAACCTCCGTTCCACTCTATTGAAGAAATAATGAACCACTTGATTGGTTCACACGGATTTATGTGACTTCAATTCAACACAATCACAAGGGGGCAATAAGTATTTTATGACTTTTGTGGATGATAGTACAAAATTTTGTTATGTATATCTCCTCAAAAGTAAATATGAGGCAATAGAAAAATTTGTTCTCTATAAAAATGAAGTTGAAATCAAACTTAACCGGAAAATAAAAGTCATTAGAATGATCGTGGTGGTGAGTATGGATTTCCTTTTGAAGGTATTGGTGGCTCAACATGGAATAAAACATGAAACAGCACCACCTTATACACCACAATCCAATGGAGTTGCGAAACGGAAAAATCGGACTCTAAAGGACATGATGAATGCCATGTTAATTAGTTCGGGGCTACCAGATAACATGTGGGGTGAAGCCGTATTGTCGGCTAACTATGTGTTAAATAAAATGCCTCGAAAGAAAATAAATAAGATCCTACGAAATGTGGCATGGAAGAGTGCCATCTTACCAATACTTGCGAGTGTGGGGGTGTCTTGCGAAGGTTGCAATTCCACCACCTAAAAAGGTGAAATTAGACCACAAAAACTATTGATGGCATATTTATTGGGTATGCTCACAATAGTAGTGCTTATAGATTTCTTGTGCACAAATCGGAAATTGAAGATATACACAAGATACTATAATGGAATCAAGGAATGCTTCTTTCTTTGAAAATGTGTTTTCCATTAAGAGAGACGGAGCAAGCTCGTCTAAAAGAACACATGATTCAATAGAAAAAGAAGGAGATGAAGAAAATCATCATGATGGAAATGATGAAGAAGAGGTGGAAACCTCGACGGAGCAAACGAAGTAGGGTAGAAAATCTTTTGGCCCGGATTTTTTAACCTATATGCTTGAAGGTGAACCACAAAGTTACAAAGAGGCCTTGAACTCTTCGGAAGGACCTTTGTGGAAAGAGGCCATAAAAAGTGAGATTGATTCCATTTTACAAAATCACACTTGGGAGTTGGTGGATCTTCCTCCGGGAAGTAAACCACTAGGCTATAGGTGGATTTTTAAAAGGAAAATGAAGACAGACGGAACAATCGACAAGTATAAGGCAAGACTTGTAATTAAAGGTTACAAGCAAAAGGAAGGCCTTGATTACTTTGACACGTATTCTCCGGTCACGAGAATAACATCTATAAGGATGGTACTTGCCATAGCTGCTTTGCGGAATCTTGAAGTACATCAAATGGATGTTAAAACAGCCTTTCTAAATGGAGAGTTAGAAGAGGAAATTTACATGGAACAACTGGAAGGGTTTTCTGCGCCAGCGGGGAAAGAAAGAAAGTGTGCAAGTTAATAAAGTCTTTGTATGGCTTGAAACAAGCACCAAAACAATGGCATCAAAAGTTTGGAATCAAGCCATGTTGGAAAGTGGATTTAAAATAATGAATGTGATAAATGTGTCTGGTTTGAACCCTTTTTGATCTCCACCAACTCCCCCGACTTAGACTGTAACGCCCATCCTTAATCTCGTTAAATATTTGACTTATTTGTTAAATTCTTGACTTGCTTGTTAAATTCTTGACTAGCATAATTATATGCTATTTTATTTGAGTTAATTATTTAACTGCGTTGGAAAGTTAAGGTGGTTAAATGTCAAAGTTGAAAGTTTAGGGGCCTTTTTGTCAAAGTTAGAACTTGAGGGGCCAAATTGCAATTCTTGGATAGTTCCAAGTATATCTTGTGGGTTTGCTTCTCAGAAGCTTATTTTCCCCAAATTCTCTGTATGTCTCCTTCTGTTCTAAAGTTAGGTTTAGGATTCTTCCTATTCTCGACCCCTCGAGCTCAATTATCCCTCTGTTCGTGATTCCGGTCCCGGATAAATATTCGTGGCGTTGAATAGAGCGTTCCAGACCGATCAGAAATTAATTTGGGTCAACTTGATTTTGGACTAGGTAAGTTATTGACTCCCCCTTACTTGTAATAACATGCATATATGTTATTCCCGCTACTTGTTCTTGTTAAAATTGTGTTTTGAGCAATTTTTGTGATACTTGTAAAATTGGAACGAAGGGAGTAATCGAATGAATTATAAGAACAAAAGCAACTTGAAAGTATCCTGGGAAGTTAGAAAAATTATACTCCTATTCGTGAGACGGTAAAATAGTAACTTGATTTAAATATTATTAGAAAAGTTGTACCATTATTTGTGGTACGGGGAAATGAATGGAAGTATCCCTAAATGAGTATATTAGTATAATATAAAATTGTACTTATACTTTTGGGTCGGTGAAATATTAAATTGGAATAAAAGGAAATTGTCCTATTATTTATGGGACGGTAAAAGAAATGAATTGAGCTTGAAATAGTGTCTTGGGTATTGCTTAAGGGTTAGTAAAAGTATACTCCTACGCTTGGGACGGAGAATTCTAAGCCTGGAAAAGAATTTGAATGTTGCTGAAAATTGCACCGAGCGCCCACCTGGTTACCCACCAAGCGCCCGCCCTTTTCAACAGAAGTTTTGGGTTTCAAAGGTGCTTGGATGAGCGCCCGCCCGGTCTACCTTAGGCGCCCGCCCGGTCCCCTGTTCCAACCAAAGTGTTTTAAATTTAAATTAAATTGAAAGCTTATCCCTCCTAAGGCATATAGCCTTAGTATAAGATGTCCTAGCAAGTGTTGTGACACCTTAGGGGCATCAGAACTTGGTCTTAAACATGAATACTCATTGAATTAAAATGAGAATTTAGTCTTGTACATGGACACTTATAGAACTCAAATGAGAACTTAAGTATAAGAGTAACAACTCTTTTATATGTCTTGAAAGTGCTATGAACAAGCACTTATGTGTTATGCTTGTCTTGGAACTATGTCTTGAGCACCAAATTAGTGTCTTGAGATTGAATATCCTATGTAAGGGATTAAGAACTTGTAAGTATGAGTTGTATAGCACATTTACTTAATTTGAACTCGAAGTATTCTTGGTCTAGGTTTAGGGTACTACCCTAGATGGCCTAGATGAGTGTTGTAGAACACCCTAGTACTGAAAATAGCCCCTTTGTGAACAAATAAAATGTGGACTTGAATCATAATTAAATGATAACTTGAGTATAAGAGTAGTAACTCTTTTATGTGTCTTGAAGTTAATGTTTGTGTACCTTGGGGGCACCAACTAATGTCTTGAGCTTGAATGTCCTAAGAAAAGGATTTGAAAATAATTCGTAAAAGATGTATAATTCATCTACCTAGCTTGAACTTGAAGTATAAGATAATTAACTCTTGTACATGTTTAACCATCCAAAGAAATGGATTGAGAACTTGGATATAAGATGATAAAATCTTGTATATGTATTGAATGTCTTGAATGTCTTGAATGTCTTGAAGGTCTTGAATGTCTTGAATGTCTTAAGTTAAGACAGTAACTTGAAGTATAAGACTATAAAATCTTGTACATGACTTGAACATCCAAATAATTGGATTAAGACTTGAATATAAGATTATAAAATCTTGTACATGCCTTGAAACCAATACATGTGTATGGTAATAACTTGAAAGATTCTTGATGTGTTTATGAAAATCTTGCATGTAGCTGCTTGATAGAATGTGGCTTCTTGATTACTTGATACATGGTATGAATAACCAAAAGAGTTGGGATATGGAACTAGATAGAGAATGATTAACTCTACTACACATACTTGAATTTGATACGTGTGTATTGTAAGTGTTATGAACAAATACTAAAGTGTAAATGATTTAGTTTTTAATCGTGTATATACTCAATGAAGTATATAAAATATAAATAAGATATCTTGTCTTGAAATGAGTTCCTAAATAAAATAAGGACTAGTGTAATATGAAGATAATTCATATAATCGTGAATACTACGATTTAAGTTAATAAGAATGGTTATAGAACACAATATGAGTTAGAAAATGTATTCGATTATTAACGATACATATACGTGAGGTATGACTGTGTCTAGGTACAATGTGACCTTTTCTTCTACGTGTTTTGAGTCTAAGGTATTGGGCTCTACTTGATAGTAAGGGTATCGTGATAGACACTTTAATGTGTTAAACGTGATATGAATATGTACGTGCAAACTTGGCATGTGACAAGTGATATACCCTACTACTTGACTGAAGTCTGTTATAAATGGACTCTTACTTGGATTGATCGTGTTACATGGACACCTTATGTGCCATTGTTATCTTGGTTTATATTCGCAATAATTGCGTACGGTGTACTTATATTCTCGTGAGCACATGATACATGATTACATGGTGCATATTCTCGTGAGCACATGATACATGATTACATGGTGCATAAAGACTGGTCCACTAGTATGGGACTTAGTTCTATTCTCGTAGTTCAAGTAAACATCTACTTGTGCATTCTTGTGTGACTCCAGCTGGTTCTCCTTGCTTGTTCGAAAATATATAGGTTCACGCTTGTCGCGAGAGCTGGGGCTTAAGTGACAATCGGGTCCCTATGTATTTCCGCTTGACCCTTACTACCGACCATAGTAAGGGCATAGCTTCCTTGGTTGGAGCAATAAGCCTGACTTAAGTGAATGCTAAACTCTTGTCTTGAACACCTCGTGGATCTTGTTCTTGTGGATGACACTGGTTACCAGGTCTTCTTATATACTGCACAGCCGTTCTTGTTCTTGTTCTTGGTTGTCCTCAGCTAGAAAAGCATCGACAACAAATGGTATTCTTGGGAGGAATAAGGAAGGATTCAGGTAAAAATGCGTGATAGGCCTATGTACATCTTGTGAGCTGGTCTAGCCTCTCACACTACTTGACTACTTGTTACCTGAACCTTTCTTGAGCTTGATTACTTGTTGGGTTGGCTTAGCCTCTCCTATACTTGTTACTTGAGGATACTTGATATATGTTTAGTTGAGTATCTACTTGTATTGCATGATAACATGACATATAGTTGCATGTTAATAGCTTACTGAGATTTATCTCACCCTTTATTTGTTTAATTGTTTCCCCCCCCCCCAGGAAAGCAGGGGATAGTACGCAGTGAGGCTCGACTTAGCTGGAACTTACTCAGCAGGATGTTCTTGTTTGAGACTTGTGTCCTTTTACACTTTGGTAAGGACGAGGTTGTATGAGTTATTAAACTCTGGGCTTGTTTTGGGGTAGACTCGTGTAGTACTTGTTGCCTCTAATCAGTTCTTGATGCCAGCTTATTTGCTAGGCATGTCTTCCGCTGTATGTAACTTGTTTGGTTTTAATTTTCTTGGTTTAGAACTCGTTGTGAGCTATCTTAGCTCCCTACTCTTGAGTATATATATCATGTCAGTTTTGTTTTTAACAGGTATTGTTCCTGTTTCCCGTTAGTTTCTTGTTTCTTGTTAGTTACGCGCACTAGGTTCGAGGTTCTATTAGGGAATCCCGGGACCTGGGGGTGTGTCATAGACTCCTTTTCTTCCTCATAGTTTAGGATCCAATCCCAACAATCTCCCACCTGGAGACTAAAGTCATAAGTATAGAAACACCCATCAACTCCCACCACGGAGTGAACACCTTTGAACACATTTTACCCCCCTTATATTGGCTTGACATTATCGAGCCTCCCGCTCAAGTACTAAGGCGAGTTGAAACCAATCGACGTTTCAACCTCTCCGTGTTAGATAGTTCTTGCCTCCCCAAATCAGCTTCTACCTTGATTTCTCTCCGCAAGTCTAACTTCTCCTTCTCCATCCAGACCCACCTTCCTCGCAATGCTTCCCCTTGAAACTTGGACACACCTTGTTTCTTGCATCGTCTTCTCTTGGTCTGAACACGCTCTCTGTTAGGGCACTTAGACTTCCACACCGCGTTGATCAACTTTGTGTCCTTCTCCCCCCTAACATACCGTTTCTTGATGTCTCTCCTTTCTACACCAATAGGCCGGTTCTTTAGCCTCTTGCTCCCACCGGAGCGAACATCGACATTGTAGGTAGAGTACAACATCTTCTCCTTAACCCCATGAGCTATCACCTTAGCTCCTTTTGTGACTTCCCAAGACCCACCAGTGAAGGTCACACCATACCTTTCATCATCAAGTTATCCAACAGAAATCACCCTCCTCCTCAAGTCCGGAACATGCATCACATCGTGCAATTGTAAAACAGCCCCATTAGGTGTCTTCATCAACACATCCCCCTTACCTTTGATCTTCAATGGTTGATCATCACCAAGATAGACAACCCCAAAATCTCAAGTTTTATACCGCTCCATTGTTTCTGCATCCCCACTAGCATGACATGAAGCTCCAGAATCCAACACCTAATCTTCACCTGACTGCTCCTCTCATAGGATTAATACATCTCCATCATCCACCACGTGTGCATCGCCATCCTTATCCGGACAGTCATAACTGATATGACCCATCGCGCCATAATTGTAGCACTTGACTGGCTTTTTCCCCTTTTTCGGTCCTCCCCTTCCCCTATTTCTCTCCACCCTAAGTGCAGCCCCATCTGCGGAAGATTCTCCCCTTTTTCTCTTTCCTTCTCAACTCCTCTTGAAGGATGAGATCTCGAACTTCCGTATACACTAATGGTGTTTTCGACGTACTGATCGTTGTGACAGTTACCTCCCAACTATCTGGCAATGATTTTAGTAGAAAACATGCTAACACTTCATCGGAGAAAGTAATATCAACACTTTTCAATTGGTCCACCATACCTTTGAAACTGCCGATATGACTTGCTGCTGTCTGCCCCTCTGACATCTTCGTATTCGCAAACCTCTTTATCAAATGCACCTTATTGATATTCGACGGCTTCTCATACATGTCTGACAGCATCTGTAGTAACCCCACTGTTGTCTTGGCCTCCATCGCGTTCCGTGCAACGTCGTCGGTTAGAGCGCTCCTCACCGCTCCTAACGCCTTCCGATCTAACGTCTCCCAATCCCCTTGTGACATGTCTTCGGGTTTCGCTCCTAAGGGTTTATGAAGATCCTTACAATAAAGGTAATCTTCAACCCTTGTCCTCCAAAACGTGAAATTCACACCGTTGAATTTCTCGATTGAGTTCTTCATCTTGATTGCTTCACAAAGTCCCCAAGAACGTGATTTAAAATTAATCAACTAATGAAACTTTGAATCCTCCTAACCAGGCTCTGATACCAGTTGTTGGGAATTTAGTGGTACCCCGTTGCAATCTAGATAAAGAACAACAAACCCACAAGCACAATAATGGAAGAATCACACACACAAGAACACAAGAATTGTTTACCCGGTTCGTTCAACATATGAACTACGTCCGGGGGCAATTGCCAAGTCAATATATTATTAATCACACCTTAATAATCTGCTACAATGTGTCCTAGGTCGTGACTATGCTTATATAGCAGTACAAGGAAGATCTAAATCAAATTAAGGAGAGATTGTGTCAAAATAGGAACAAATCAGCCCAGCCGGCATACCAAGCGCCCGCTTGGGTCTAGGCGAGCGCCCGCTCGAATTAATTACCCCAGGCGGATCAACTCACTGTCCAAATGAGCGCCCGCCTGGTCTAGGGCAAGCGCCCGCCTGCTCCTCCGCCAGAAACTCCTCCTCTGGTTTGAACCCTTTTTGATCTCCACCAACTCCCCCGACTTAGACTCCTTTTCTTCCTCATAGTTTAGGATCCAATCCCAACAGTGCGAGCGCGTCCTGCGGACACGAATGGAGCCCCGAAATGGGATGCTCGCGCGAACCCACATTTTGCTAAGTTTTTTTTTTTGGACAAAAATAAGTTAGACAGTCCACGCCTTTGAGTTTCTTAATCAGTTTTGGTAAACCAAAACACTTAGGCTTTCAAATTAACTCTGTGTTAATTCCTCCCTTCAGTTTATCTTTGAGTACTATATTAACAGACCTACACCACCAGTTTAGACACACGAAATGTTCCACCAACAGTCCCTTGCAATCTTCTTTTGTTGCATATTGATAAATTCCTCTTTCTATTGCTCTCCTGCATTCTGCATTGGTGGTGATCAAGACCAAGCTCAGTATCAATTCGCCGGAAGTTCCTTTGTGCATTTACGTTCCGGTCCGCGCCGTTTCATCCTGGGAAGCAACCGTCCGACAAATCCTCAAGCACAATTTGGTGAGGGGACGAAATTGCTTTAAGGAGAGTGTGCTTCACACAACTCGAGCAATTTACAGTCTCGGTTTTATTTTTCTGTTTAGTGTTTTAATTTATTTAAATTCTGCTTCTGTTTTCTTTAATATTATTCTGTTAGTTTTTCCATATTTTCTCTAACAATCTTAACACGTACTACTCCATCCGTCCCTAAATGAGTGTCCATTTTCAAAAGATATTTATCCCAAAATGAGTGTCTTTTTTTAACATAACTTTGTCCCTAAATATTTTTTTCACCGGTCTCTTTATACTTGGAAAACTAAATGTTTGGAAATGAGATTACAAGATTATATATGAATCTTTGCCACCAAATTGTACAGAGGTAGTAGTTATTATGAATTTTATTATGGACCAGAAGTAGAGCCGTCAATTCGGGAAAACGGGACGGGACAAAACTCTGATATCCCGCTACTATGCTGCGGGACGGGACATCCCAAATTCTTCGCGAGACGGAAATTCCCCGTCTCATCCTACCTCGGGACGCGGGACAACGCGGGATAAGAAGACGCGATAAAAATAGACTATTGTTCAAGTTGAAATAAACATTCAACGACCACTTGAAACTACATATTCTAAACTTTATAACAAAAATATTAAATCCAATTCTTTACATAAGTACATATCAATGCTAAAAACTGTTATGATCAAAGTTTATACTGAAATCCAACTCTTTACATTCAAATAGTTGAGAAAACAAAATAAAATGCAACTTAAGTGTAAAAAGGCAAGAAATGAGGACAACAACTATGGGAAATGGGAGTAAGTCGGATTAGGAGAGAAGGTAGGAATTGACGAGTTGGTTTTGGACCTTGGTCAATTGGATTAGGAGTATGTCACTAAGTTGGGCCTAGCAGGATTGGGCCTAGGGTTAAAAAAATGTTGGACGTCCCATCCCATCCCGTGTTGTCCCGCGTCCCATACGGGATGTCCCGAATAGTCCCGCATTTAAACGGGCTCACATAACACTGTCCCGTCCCATATATATGACGGGACGGATCGTCCCGACGGGACGGTCCCAAATTGATAGCTCTAACCAGAAGGACTGGAGAAGTCCGTGGATTAACATCAACAGTACTGTGACAAAATAAAGAAACATGAACTACCAAACCAACCATATTTGCTAACGTACCAACTAACCAAACTTAGCTAACAAAAATTGAGGGATAATGAGAGTAGGTTTGGCCCTTGTACCACCCAACTAAAGCAATAAAATTAATTACATTTGGAAAAATTTACATACTACTCCTTCCATCATATCATATCATGGGGAACCTTAATCATTACAACCCAGAAATTTCACAAATTCTAACATAGAATCATTTAATTCTTTCAAAGGGTAGTACAAATTTAATCTCATCAAACCTAGTACCATCAAAGTCATGAGAATTGTGCCATGACATAGAGAATGTTTCATCACTTGTCTTCTACCATGTAGTATACCCTACATATATTTGAATAACAAATCCTATGATTTTGAATTTTTTTTCATCTAATAATTTATAAATTATTGCCTAATTTATCAGTAGTAACAGTAACAGTAACGTATGCTCCCTCTATCCCAGAATAAATGTCATAAATGACAAATTTCCTTGATTTCCTCAATCTATTCATATGGATAGAGTGATACCTCCTATGACAGTGCAATGCTTGTGACTATTAGAATAGTTATATAGCAAGATCATCAAAGTTCATAACTTACACTACAAGAAAAACATATACAGAGGCACTTAATAACGCCATTCATTTGCCTTTCAGTGTCATTTTTCACTCAGTGGCACTACATTCCCAATGCCACTTCTAAGGGTGCCACCGTAGAGTTAAATGCCACTAGCTTCATGTTCTAACGTCATTTCTTAATGCCACCATCTATAAATATATCGTCATTTTGTAATGCCACTGTTTTTATATAATGACACTTAATGATGCCATTATATAATTTTCCATAATCATAATTATGAATTTAAAATTTTCAGTGACACAAACAAATGCCACTCTTTCACTTCTCATGGCATTGTGCCACCCACCAAACTTAATGGCATTACAAAATATTAGCAAAATGCCACCACATCAGAGGTTTGTGACATTTATTTTGAGACAAACGAAAATGAAAAGTAGGACATTTATTCCAGGAAATAGAGGGTATGATTTCTTGGTCCATGACAAAAGTTTGTCTCGTCGTATCAAAATATATTCCAATCTAATGAAGAACCGTGATGAATAAGGGCATGTTTGGTAAAACTGAAAATTAAGCTCTGAAAATGTAGAGCTGAAAAAGTAGAGCTGAAATCATTAAATTGATGAATTTTGTAAGACTTCAGTTTGTTTGGTACTGACAAACTACATATATCTGAATTTAATCGAAATTGTAAACAAACACTCAAAAATTAGTCTCATCTCTTTCATTTGATTATTCTTTTTGTTTATCCTAAAAAAATAGTCATATTTTTAAAATAAATAATTATAATCCAAAAATATTATTTGTCAAATTATTTTTTTATTTAGACCAATAATAATATTTGAACAGTTTTGTATTGGTACTTTCATTTGTCCCACATTAATAAAGTTCATCTTCACTATTTTGATCAATCTTACTAAACTTTGACAACAAAAAATTGATAAAATTTAATTATGATACTCAAGTAAAATATTATCAAAATTTATAATATAAAAATGATTTCATTTTAATTTTATCATATTTAATCTGTAGAAAAAATAAAATATTTCAACAAAGGAAAGTAACATTAAATAAACAAAAGTGTTGATGAGTGGGTTTGAACCCATTCTCTTTTTTTATCTTACCTCCTCTTACCTTGTTAAGACTTGTCATACTAGCTTAAAATTAATAGCTTATTTTAAGATAATCTTAACAATCTAAGTGATTGAAATTTCCCTTACCAAACAAGCTTAAATTTTTAATCTCTTAAAGTGTTTTAAATTAAGAGCTTAATTGGGTTACCAAACATGCCCTAAGTGATAATGAAAGAATTGTGATGAACACGAAAAGGGAAGAAGTTAGACTAGAGTATGATACAATCGATTGGGGTTAGAAATTAATATGGATAGTGTTTAAAATTGAGAAAGTTTATCAGACAACCTTAATGTAAAAATTAAAGTTAGTGTCCCTATGAGAGAGAGAGAAAGTTGGATCGATTCTGGAGCGTCGTTTCATAACAATTGCGATGAAATGACAGATGCAGGACCATTTTAGGGTTTGGCTATTTTGGAGCGTCGTTTCATGACAATTGCGATGAAATGACAGATGCAGGACCATTTTAGGGTTTGCTGTACAGCAAAATAGAAATAAAAAGGAATACTCTTACCGTCCCTCTTTAATTTAAGAAAATGAGTCTTGACACAATAATTAAGAAAGTGATTAAAAATGTGATGTGTTGTGAATGTAAATAGTTGAGTGGGAGAGAGAAAGTGGGGTAGAGAATAGTAAGTGGATAGCTGTTGTGAGTATGATAAGTGGGTCCCACTAATTTAAAAAGTATTAAAATATTTTCATTTTAAGATTTATTAAAATAGTACAGCTAAAATGATATTTTTTTTAAAAAAAATACTCCCTCCGTCCCATTTCAAATTGCAAAAGTTGCCAAAAAGAGTGTCCCAACTAAAATTGCAAAATCCAAAAATGGCAAGTTTTAACCCACTTGCACACTCACATCCACTAACCCACTAACTATTCTCTACCCCACTTTCCCTCTCCCACTCAACTATCAACACTCACAACACATCACCTTTTTCACTCTTTCTTTTAATCCCCGTACCAACCTAGTATTTGTAATTTGAAATGGGATGGAGGGAGTATATTAATGAAGGACGGAGGGAGTATTATAAAGATGAAAAAGAAGGAATTTGGAATCGGAATGGAAAAAGACTTTATAAAAGTCAAACCTTTTTGCTCCCCATGGGTAATTCCTTTTGACTGCTGTCCTTTTAACTTTGCAAGATAAACCACAAAAGCCTCTTTTTTTTTCTTTTTTTCTTTTTTTCTTTTTTTTTTCCTTTCTCATTTTTGAGCCTTTTCAATCTTTACTTGAATAGGGTTTTCCTTTTTGGCCTTTTTATGATATGCATGAGCACTAAAATATGGTAATGTATGTTACACAAAAGAAATGAAAATGATGATTGCTACTTCACACATTTTCAAAATGTGATATTGTCAGTATTTCATGTCACAAAGTAATTTTCCTCTTCAATTCAACTCACCGTGTCTTCAAAAATTTGCCATACTTAATGTTTGTCTGCGTCAAAAAAAAATAAAAATGGAACTTTTATAAGCAAAAATATTCATGAAGGTGTAAGCAGGTAAAACTAAATAAATACAAAGACAATTTCAAAGACTTACTTTTTTTTTTGAACAAATTACACTATTATGTTATTAAGAAAGTAGGCTCAGGACCTATAAAGTTGTGGTACATTTTCCTAGCAAAAGTCGCATTTTTATGCGCCAAATGAATTACATTCCTAGTCATTTGTAGCTGTTTTCGTGGTTCCATCATTAATGATTTCCCATCAAGAAACCAGGATCATATCTGAAATTCAGGAGAAATATAAAGGTGCACATGTGAAATCCTCCATCCCACGTCTGAAAAATATGGGTTTCGATTGTGATATATAATCCTCCACTATACTACCATTAAACATCAAATCATCCACTAAACTTTTAGGGGTCGTTTGATAGCCCTTCTTAGGTTGGATAGTATTCTTAGTCTAATAATAATAAGTTTGATGTTTGGTAGACTAAATGCTATCAACCTTCATATTTATCAAAAAAAAAATTGTTGTATTATTAATCCCTACAGGCTAATGAAAACATTACGTATGTCATAGTAAGTGCAATTATTTTTTTTTAGAAAAAAAAAAAGATAAGAAGAAGAAATAGGGGGGAATAGAATATGAAAAGAAGTGACAAAAAAATAAAATAAGAATAGAGATAATAAAAAATATATATATACTCCCTCTGTCCCGATTTAAGGTTCTTACTTTCCTTTTTAGTTTGTCTCAATTTAAGATTCTTACTTTACTTTATTACCTAAAATGGAAATTGCACTTATCATTCTCACATCAAAAACTCCCTACCCACTTTCTCTCTCTTACTTTACTTTCCACACTCACAATATTTACTTTTTCTTAATGTCAAACTAAGAACCTTATAGTGGGACGGAGGGAGTAATAGATAGTGAAAATGGAAAAAAAAATCAACCCCCATCACACATGAATTTTTGCCCTCCACTCCCGCGGCGGGATGGCAATTCGCCCGAACCCGATCCGAACCCGAGGGCGATCGCCCCGAAAAAGTAGGGTTAGGATCACAGTTTTTAAAACCCGCACGGGTTCGGGTCGGGTTCGGTATTACAATCTGACCCGCCCCGCCCCGACCCGAGTGTATAAGTGATATATTTTTATTTTCATATAGGACCTTTTAAGTCAAATTAAGTGTTGTTAAATTTATTTTTATAGTTGTTTGTGAGTGAGGTTTTGATGAGTTAAGACTAATTTGTATAACTCATTCAAATTAAGCTTAAACATAAATTAGGCAAAATCAAATATGGGATGGGAAAATTAGATTTTATGCCACTCGGGTCGGGTCGGGTTCGGGTTTCATTGACTTCGGGTCGGGTCGGGTCACTCTGTTTGAGGTTAGGTTCGGTTTTGGAGAAACCCGCCCCGAACCCGCCCCGTTGCCATCCCTACTCCCGCCTATTCAGCGCCATATTTTCTTCCAACATTCATTCATTTAGAAATTAATGAAAACTATGAATACTAATTTGAAATTGATCAAAATAATATTTGCACTCAAAAAACCACTACACAAAAATTTAATGTATCTAATATTTTGGAACTGTACCAAAAATGAGAAAGTGAGAATACATACATAAACAAATAAATAAATAAATAAATAAAGGGCAAACGGAATGAGAAGATCCACCCTTCAAAAACATCAACCCTACCCTCTTTTTCTCTATCCCTCTCTCTCACACACACACACACACACAAACACACACTAATAGATCATGTTCATGGGTTCCATGATAGTAATGATCTTCCTTGTTTAACAAAAACCCAACTCATAATCATTAAAAAGAAAACACTTGATTCAAACTTTCAAACCTACCAAGAAAAATAGAGAAATTAAGAGAAGGGTTTCCTGAAGAGCAATCATCATGTCCTCTAACCTCTCTCCCTCATCATTATTCACTACCCTTCTCTTTCATTATCATCCCCAATACACACACACAACACCATCATCATCATCTTCCTCCTCCTCAAACACTACCAAACCAAGAAAGAGAAAGAAATTTTTTTTTTTCTTATTTGAATTAACTATGGCTACTACTACTACTAAGAAGAGGAAACCCTAAAAGTCAACTCTCTCTAAGATCCATGTGGGAGTCAACTCTTTCTTCTTCTTCTTCTCTCTTGGGGAATTGAAGCTGATCGGTCCGATTGTTTGATGCACAACATCAAGCAAAGCTTTATACTATTATAGTATACATATAGATTTTATGGTTTTGGTAAGGTAAGGTAAGATTGATTCATATATGGGTGTTTTTGCTTTCGCTTACGTCTTCGAGTTTTAGGTAGGCTCCGTTTGTTTCTAGGAAAATTTGTGATTTTTTTGTTTTTGGTTTGTAATAGTTGTGGTATGCCTTTTATGCTAAAAAATATGTTTGGTGATGATGAAGTTTCTATATGTATGTAAAACAAAAATAAATGTTCTTGAAGGTTTATATAGATCGAATGGCTTCTTCTGAAGATGTTTCGGTATGTATTATTTTTGTTTCCATATATACCAGTATATAAGGTGAGTATTAAATAAATTAAAAATGTTATAGATCCATCATGCTTCCAAAAGAACTTGTTTGTAATTCTGTATGGTTGTTAAATACTCCCTCCGTCCCACCGAAAATTGCAAAACTTACCAAAATGGGCGTCCCATAGAAATTGCACATTCCATAAATGGAAAGTTTTTAATATTTTTTAATTAGTGGGTCCCACTTCTCATACTCACATCCACTAACCCACTAACTATTCTCTACCCCACTTTCTCTCTCCCACTCAACTATCAACACTCACAACACATCACCTTTTTCACTTTTCCCTTAATTCTTGTGCCATGATTTTTTTTTGCAATTTTCGGCGGGACGGAGGGAGTATCTAAAATGAACTAGGGTTTGAATGAATAGAAATTATCCTGATTGGAATATTTTGATATGAAAGTCATGATATTTGAGTTCTTGATTGTGATTATTTTCCACATAAGATTTCCCCCATGAGAAAGTTTGTTTTAAGCATTAGTATCCCAACTTATTTATGAACAAGAGAATTTAATTAATAAGGTTGTTCTAAGCATTAATATCTCTTTCGCATTTCCCTCATTTATCCCAAGAGATTAGATTTATTTTCAAAATTAAAGCTTCAAAATTACTGAATTTTAATTTTTTTAGTGCAACTTGAAATGCTTAAAAAGTCAATCGAGATTATTAATTTGGGACGGAGGAATTATGTGAAATTGCCTTTAACAAATCATCACGACTCTCTTTGGCCAACTTACTTCTTTTTAGGTCTTCTTACTCTTCATCTTGGGTTTTGTTAGGATACCCTCTTCAAGGGTAGGTTAACACTTAGCCCAATTTTTTTTTACGAAAATACCCCTAACTTTAAAGAACAACCAGTTGTTCCCCATGGAATAGTATAGTAATTTTCAAATCACAGGCCCATTGCCTCATCTTATGCGTCTTCCCCCCCACCCACCCCCTTTTTCTACTCTCAAGTTCGACAATCCAATACCAATCCACCATGTTCGGTGGAGGTGGAAACAACCCACCATTATTAATGGTCCACCATTCATCTCTTCCATTCAGTCTCACGTCCAGATATTCATTCAATACCATTCATTCAATACCCCTGACATCAATTCCCTTTCCTTCCCGGTAAACTTTGCAAAAGGACTATGGTTTTCCAAGATCCCCAAATTTTCTTATTCTTAATTAAATATTAAAATCTTAAGGATATATGAATACTTAACTTTAAATTTCTGATTGACCTCGAGCGTGAATGAAAGATGGAGATTTACTGATCTTGGTTTCGAAAGTCCCTCAAAAATTTGAGATTTGGCACTGGAGTTGTATATGTTGCAAGCATACTGTATTTTTTTTTTCTTTAAGAGATCCATAGAGAGGAAAGAAACTTAGATAATTATACTAGCTACACGTGGGCATATAATACATGGTATTCACAATATGCTGTAGAGATAAAGGTTCTGTAGCTGTGCCGACGACAGAGCGGAGAGATGAATCGACACTGTGAGAATATAAATGGGTTTGTGAATAGAGTTGGTTGAAGGATGAAGATAATGGAATTTTCAGAAATGCCGGATTTGAAGAGACGAGGGGAGAGAGACGCATGTTTTTTTGTTTTTTTTATGAATTTACTGCTATACCCTCTAGAATAGTTTATTTGTTAAACAAATAAAAGGATATTTTGGTCCAAAAAAAATGGGCTCATTGTTAACCTACTCTTGAAGTGGGTATCCTAACAAAACCCCTTCATCTTTTATAGATAAAACTTCAAATTTGGCTAGTTTGTCCTATTGACTCACAACAGTTTGTGGTGGATTTTTTTTTTTTTTTTTTTTTTTTAAGGATTGGTTAACATTTTTGTTAGCGATTTACAACAGAAAAGAACAATTACAGAATAAATTATAAATATAAACTGGAAATACAAAAGAAATTTTGTTGCTGTTTGCATGAGCCCAATGCTAGTCACTGTCTCATTAAGACTTATTCGTCCCCTCACCACTTGTGCTTGAGTTTGCTTGGAACGCTAGTCTCCCAGGATAGAACGTGCGGACCGGGGGCACTTTGCACCTAAGTTTCCCGACGAGCTGAACAGTGCTTGGACAGTATCACCTTTACTGTAATGCAAGGAGGCCAAGAAAGGAAGCAGAACAATATGCAGCAAAGACAAAATGGAGGAGGATTTTTTTTTTCAGTGTGTTTTAAACTATTTGTGAATACTCCATTTTTATAGCTGAGGAAAGGCAAAGATCAAAACTGATTCTTGGTCATTAATCCGAAATTAATTTGGATTTAATCAGTTTTTATTGCTGTCCTTAATGTCGAAATTAAGACTGCATTTGATCCTTGGCAGTTACGAAATCAAAACTGCTCATCAATTTTTGATTCACAAAATCAAAAAATTAAACAAAAGGTGGGCTTGTCTAGGAAGGCAAATTCGGTGCTACATTCGTGTCCGCAGGACGCGCCCAGGCACGAGTACGCAACTCGCAAGCCAAATTGGAACTTGATTTGCACCCCCCCTGCGCGCGAGAGAGGGCCTCTATGCTACATAATTTTGAACACTACTCTTGTGTTCAAGCATATATGCTAGCAACAAGTTCATTTTCCTTCCAATGTGGGATAACCACATTTTCCCTTATCAACCCACTTACTTTGAGCATTCATATCTCATTCATCCAATAACCATTTTGGACAAATAAATACTCGATTTCTTCTTCTCATGGAGTAGAACACTAACCCATAATTAATTTTGTCATTGGACAAAATTACCCTTATGAAAATTTCACATAATTTCCTTCAAAACCACACTATTTTTTTAACAATCCCCCACATGAAGGAAATTCATGAGGATAGGTGATAAAGTCCGGCAGTCGAAAACCTGCATAGGATAGGTAGGGTCTTCCCTTTGAACCTTCCCTTGCAAGATATATTTACTCTACTCGCTAATCAGTAGACACGATGTCCTTGAACTGCTAGCTTTTTGTGTAGCCGATCATATACTTTGCACAGGTATCGCCCTAACACAATTCAGCTCTCATAGCTGTGTCCATTATGGCCCTGGAGCACAATTCCTGGTTCTGTGAGAAGGTCTAAGAATTAAGCCTCACATAATTCTACTCAAAGCGGCTCACACTTCTTTCTCACATAGGTGATTCTTTTAAGTAACCCGTTTTACTTCAGATAAGAATCATTAAAAGCTAACGGCTTAACCTCATTCGTCTCGGGATGTCACTTTTTAAGGAATGGGTATAGGGTAACCCCCACAGTGATGCTACAAGTCTTTTAACAGTTAGGTTGTCCCTTTTGAACCTAGATCTTGGGATCTCCAGTCAACTAGGTTAGGTTTTCCGCTGTGTTTAACTTCTCAAGAGGCTCTAATCCCATTCCCAATGTAAACTTTGCAACCGCTTCTTACTTAACCCTTTGGTTAGCGGATCTGCCAAATTATCTTTTGACTTTACATAGTCAATAGATATGGTACCAGTTGCAATTAGTTGCTTAATGGTATTATGTCATCGACGTATATGTCTAGACTTACCATTATACATATGATTTTGTGCCCTACCAATCGCAGATTGGCTATCGCAATGTATACAAATTGCTGGCACAGGTTTATCCCATTTTGGAATATCTTCTAGAAATTGGCGCAGCCATTCGGCTTCCTCACCACATTTATCTAATGCTATAAACTCAGATTCCATGGTTGATCTAGCTATAATAGTTTGCTTAGAAGATTTCCATGATATAGCTGCACCTGCCAATGTGAATACATATCCGCTCGTAGACCTTGAGTCTTTGATATCTGATATCCAATTAGCATCACTATATCCTTCTATCACCGCTGGATGTCTATAGTAGTGTAATCCAAAATCACGAGTATATCTCAAGTACCTTAGTACTCTTACTATACCCTTCCACTGATTTGTTCCAGGATTACTAGTATACCGGCTCAGTTTGCTAACAGCATAAGCAATATCTGGCCGAGTACAACTCATCAAGTACATTAGACTTCCAATAATTCTTGAATACTCTAATTGAGACACCGGATCTTCTCTATTCTTTGAAAGATGAAGATTTTGGTCAAACGGAGTACTCGTAATTCCATTGTCATCCTTACTAAATTTCTCAAGAATTTTATCCACATAATGAGTTTGACTTAATACAAGTCCATTGGATATTCTAGAAATTTTAACTCCAAGGATTACGTCCGCAACGCCCAAATCCTTCATGTCAAATTTTGAATTCAACATGTCTTTGGTGGATTTAATCATCTTATCATTACTCTCAATGATAAGCATGTCGTCTACATAAAGACATAAAATGACATAGTCATTTTCCGTGGTTTTAGTATAGACACATTTGTCACATTCATTTATTTTAAATCCACTTTGCATCATGGCGTTATCAAACTTTTGATGCCATTGTTTTGGTGCTTGTTTTAAGCCATATAATGACTTTACTAACTTGCACAATTTATTCTCTTGTCCATGTGCAATAAACCCCTCGGGTTGTTCCATGTAAATTTCTTCTTCTAAATCTCCATTTAGAAAAGCCGTTTTTACATCCATTTGATGTATTTCAAGATTTCTCAAAGCGGCAATTGCAAGTACAACTCTTATTGATGTTATTCTTGTGACGGGAGAATATGTATCAAAATAGTCTAGGCCTTCTTTTTGTCTATAACCTTTAATTACAAGACGGGCCTTATACTTGTCAATTGTTCCGTCCGCTTTCATTTTTCTTTTGAAAATCCACTTATATCCTAGTGGTTTACTTCCCGGAGGAAGGTCCACTAATTCTCAAGTGTGATTTTGCAAAATGGAATCAATTTCACTTTTAATTGCTTTCTTCCATAAAGGTCCTTCCGAAGATCTAACGGCTTCTTTATAACTTTGTGGTTCACTTTCTACCATATAGGTTAGAAATTCCGGACCAAAAGATTTTTCAACCCTAGCTCTTTTGCTCCGTCGAGGTTCCACCTTTTCTTCTTCTTTATCTTGTACGTGTTCTTCTTCTATTGAATCTATAACCCTAGTCGATGAGCTTGCCTCATTTCTTGACTTACACGGGAATATATTCTCAAAGAAAGACACGTTTATAGATTCCATTATAGTATTCTTGTGTATATCTTCAATTTTTGAATCATACACAAGAAATCTATAATCACTACTATTATGTGCATACCCAATAAATATGCAATCAATAGTTTTCGGCCCAATTTTCACCTTTTTAGGTGGAGGTACGGCTACCTTAGCAACACACCCCCACACTCGCAAGTGTTTGTAACTTGGCACTCTTCCATGCCATAGTTCATAAGGGGTTTTGTCTTGTTTCTTTCGGGGTATCCTATTTAACACGTAGTTAGCCGACAACACGGCTTCTCCCCACATGTAATCCGGTAATCCCAAACTTATTAACATGGCATTAATCATTTCTTTTAATGTCCGATTTTTTCCTTTCGGCAACACCGTTTTGTTGGGGTGTATAAGGTGCGGAGGTTGTATGTTTAATTCTATTTTGTGCACAAATTGCTTCAAATGGAGATTCATATTCACCTCCCCTATCACTTCATAACTCTTAATTTTCCGGTTTAATTGATTCTCAACTTCATTTTTATAGAGAGTAAACTTCTCTATAGCTTCATCTTTACTTTAAAGAAGATACACATAACAAAATTTTGTGCCATCATCTACAAAAGTCATAAAATACTTATTGCTGTAAGTACCCCAATCTAAAATCGACCTACTTTAGAGGAATTCTTGGTACCATTCAGGGATAAACCAATGGGCCAGGACCTCACTAGGATAAACCTGATATTCCAGGACTGAACTGGAACTAAACTTGGAAAAATCCAGAAGCTCGCCAAGTCGAGTCGTACGGGCACATGAGGTCCCTAGTCGTACGACTACTTTGGGCACCCTCAGCCTCTATAAATTAAACCCCTTTCTGATTATTCCAGGGGGGAGAAACAACATAAGAAGCATTACTCTGTCGAAATCACTCCAGTAGTGTGAGAGAAGAGTGAAACAAATAGTGAAAGAGAGAAAGGAAGATTGGCTAAACCACAATAGGTAAAGACACCTTCTCCCCCTCCCTTCTTTTCATCTATAACTATATTTTCTCTTTAATTTTTTTTTTAAGTTCATGTTGATCTTTACATTCCTTGTAAGACTTGTCCATTCAAGCACCTTTATATTACTTGCAAGACTTGTCTATTCAAGCAACTTTACATTTATGCAAGACTTGTCCATTCAAGCAAATATACATATATTACTCTATATTTCTCTTGTCCAAGCCATGAGATGATCCAAGGTGCTCTCCATGTCTTGTGTGGAAGAGGTTCAAACCTAGATGATCATGGCTTGTTGATTGTCATTTACATTCTTGTCTAGTTAAAAATGATGCTTTTGTTGGCAATAATGATCATTTGGATGATAAAGCTTCCATCTTTATCATCCAACATTGATCTAGCTCTAAAGTCCCCTTTGGAGTTACAAAGATTCAATCTTTATATGTTAATTTGATTCCTTAAAGGTTAATAAGTCATAAAAATGCCATCTTGGTGATAAAGTTTCAATCTTTAATCACCAAATGGTCAATTTTAGCCCAAAGGGCATGTTCATCAACTTTTCTCAATTTTCTCCAAAGATTGCTTATGATCACACTCAAATACTTGTTTTGGGGACTAAGTTATGATCATTTAGCATAGGAATGTTGTATTTAAACTTATAAAGTGTTTTAAACAAACTAGAATCAAAACAGTTCTGTCCAGTTTCAACAGAATGTTCTGTTTCTGCTCTGAAACTGGACTGTTCTTGGCTGAACTGCAAGATCCCAGGAAACTACCTGTCCATCCGTACGGCTATGTTGGGAACAGGGGGCAAAATGTCTGTTTTGCTCTCTGATCCCTATTTTTCTTAATAAACAGACCCTGTCAGTTAAGTTTTTCCAAACAAAACCAATAACAGAAACCTTTCCGTTAAATACACACACACATACATGCACATTTTCAAACTAACAAGGGAGACTCGGTTTTTCCGAGGCACTTTGGGTGAACCGCAAATATGTTCTTTCCAAAGTGTAACGTGACCTCCGAACTCACCTTCTCTAACCATTTTCATTTGTTTGGTTTAAAATTAACAAATGTGGCGACTCCGTTTCTTTTTTCGTTGGGAAAGTTACCCGTGTTTGGCATTTCTTCCTCGTGCGAACTTTGCTTGTTTCGCCCCGAGGGACGGTATCCTTACAATTGCCCCCACGTGATTGTGTTGATTTAAAATCACATAAGTCCGTATGAATCAATTCAAGTGGTTCACTATGTCTTTCAATTGAATGGAATGATCTTCTTGTTAATTTTGCTTCTACACAAGTTTCACACTTTTGTTTACAATCAACTTTAAATTTAAGAATAAAATTTAAATTTGTTAAACGACGTATAGAATCAAAATTAACATGTCCAAGTCTAGCATGCCATAAATTATATGACTCAAGCAAGTAAACGAAAGAGATATTCATTTCATTAGCACTTGGCTTAATCACCATTACACTTAGCTTAAACAAGCCATCATTGACATAGCTTTTTCCTACAAACATTCCACTCTTAGACAAAGTAACTACATTGGACTCAAACACAATACGGAAACCATGCTTAATCAAAAGCGATCCGGACACTAAGTTCTTCTGGATTTCGGGCACATAAAGCACATTGTTGAGAGTTAGCTCCTTCCCGGATGTCATCTTCAAAACCACCTTCCCTTCACCTTTGATTTCGGAAGTGGCCGAATTCCCCATAAACAGCTTCTCGCCATTTTCCTTAGAAACAAAAGTACTAAACATGTCTTTGTTAGAACACACATGTCTAGTAGAACTGGTGTCAATCCACCACTGATTTGGGTTTGAACCCACCAAATTCACCTCGGAAATCACAGCCGCGAGGTGCATCTCGGACACGTCCTTAGCAATGCCTTCCACTAAATTTGCTTCACGAGCCTTCTTGGGTGCCTTGTAAGCATAAGACTTGTGGCCTTCACCACCACAATTGTAACAAGTTCCAAGGAACTTCTTCTTGGAAACACCACCCTTAGGTCCCAAGTTGGACGGTTTGGACACAACCTTCCCTTTCCCCTTGCCATGGCCTTTTCCTTTGGAGCTTTGACCATGCTCCATAACGTTAGCCTTAGCAACACCGGAGACAAACTTTTTCTCGGCATTTCTATTGCCTTCTTCAATACTCAATCGCAGAATGATCCCCTCAACATCCATTTCCTTTTGCTTATGCTTAAGGTAGTTCTTGAAATCATTCCAAGAAGGAGGCAATTTTTCAATGATAGTAGCCACTTGAAAACTTTCACTTATGACCATACCCTCGGCTTGAATTTCGTGCAAAATAGTTTGAAACTCATCAAGCTGAGACTTCACACTCTTGCTGTCCACCATCTTAAAATCAAGAAAATGAGCAACAATAAATTTCTTTATTCCCGCATCCTCAATTTTATACTTGTGGTCTAAAGACCCCACAATTCCTTAGCAAATTTCTTGTCATTGAACATATTATACAAAGAATCTGAAAGCGAATTCAGGACATGGTTTTTGCACAAATAGTCCCCGTGTTTCCATGCTTCAACCGCAGCCAAAGTGGTAACATTAGTTTCATTCTCACTAACCTTTGGCATATCCTCTTTCAGATATTTAGCCAAATTCAAGGTAGTGAGATAGAAAATCATCTTTTGTTGCCAACGCTTGAAATCATTGCCAACAAACTTCTCGGGTCTTTCAGCATGAGGAGTCATAATGTGAACTGTTGTGGGATTAGTCAAATTAGCCGAGCCACTTCCACTTCCAGTTTGGGTTTCCTTTCCGGTAGTGTTTCCAGCAATGTTGGTATCAGTCGTCATCTGAAACACAACAACCAGTTAGTACTTTAAGTATAACCAGTTCTTATGAAATCTGTAATCGGTTCCCTCTGTTGGGAGACTAAGTCTTAAGATTGTTAGCGATTTACAACAGAAAAGAACAATTACAGAATAAATTATAAATATAAACTGGAAATACAAAAGAAATTTTGTTGCTGTTTGCACGAGCCCAATGCTAGTCACTGTCTCCTTAAGACTTATTCGTCCCCTCACCATTTGTGCTTGAGTTTGCTTGGAACGCTAGTCTCCCAGGATAGAACGTGCGGACCGGGGGCACTTTGCACCTAAGTTTCCCGGCGAGCTGAACAGTGCTTGGATAGTATCACCTTTACTGTAATGCAAGGAGGCCAAGAAAGGAAGCAGAACAATATGCATCAAAGATAAAATGGAGGCGGATTTTTTTTTTCAGTGTGTTTTAAACTGTTTGTGAATACTCCATTTTATAGCTGAGGAAAGGATAAGATCAAAACTGAATCTTGGTCATTAATCCGAAATTAATTTGGATTTAATCATTTTTTATTGTTGTCCTTAATGTCGAAATTAAGACTGCATTTGATCCTTGGCAGTTACGAAATCAAAACTGCTCATCAATTTTTGATTCACAAAATCAAAAAATTAAACAAAAGGTGGGCTTGTCTGGGAAGGCAGATTCGGTGCTACATTCGTGTCCGCAGGACGCGCCCAGGCACGAGTACGCAACTGGCAAGCCAAATTGGAACTTGATTTGCACCCCCTCCTGCGCGCGAGAGAGAGCCTCTATGCTACATAATCTTGAACACTACTCTTGTGTTCAAGTATATATGCTAACAACAAGTTCATTTTCCTTCCAATGTGGGATAACCACATTTTCCCTTATCAACCCACTTACTTTGAGCATTCATATCTCATTCATCCAATAACCATTTTGGACAAATAAATACTCGATTTCTTCTTCTCATGGAGTAGAACACTAACCCATAATTAATTTTGTCATTGGACAAAATTACCCTTATGAAAATTCCGCATAATTTCCTTCAAAACCACACTATTTTTCCAACAGTTTTAATGTTCTTAGTTTGTTTCTTAAGCATATGATTAAATTTTCTTTTATTTCGAAAATTATGTGTTATAAACGTCAATCCGTACCATTATTAGACAAAAACTCAAATGCGGCGGCCGCATCACGTGCGGCGGGTATGCCCACGGGTCGGCCCGCCCGATCCATGGAAAACCCGCCCGGCTCCAGCTCCTCCCCCTCTCCCGTTGTGACACGTGTCCTTTAAAAAAAACCCATTAACTTAAAAATGCTATATCTTGAGATTTATAACTCAGAAAAAAAATTAAAAATACCGTTGTGTTCGTCTCGATGAGACGAATAAAACTACATAGGTCATGATATGTTTTGATTTTTTTTTAATATTTTTTTACACACAAAAAGATTGAGTTGCTTGTCAGCTGGGATGTAACACTCAGTTCTAATAAAAGTAACAGTTTCATATTCAAAAAGTAACACTTTTTACAGTCCAATGTAACAGCAATTTTACAAAAAAAATAAAAAAAATTGGGTTTGCATTTCAATTGTTACTTTCTCAATAAAAATTGTTACATTTCAGATATAATGTTACATTTAAGAATATAACTGTTACAATTGAGAAAAAAATGTTACATTCATTTTTATAAAATGTAACATTAGTTTAGTTTGTCAATCTTATGTTAATTTTGAAAAAAAAAAAGTGTTACATTTGAAAAAAAGAGTGTTACATTCCTTTATAAAAAGTGTGACATTAGTTTAGTTGTCAATTTTTATGTTATCTTTAATCTATTGCAGAAAAAATGTGGTACATTTTTTTTAAAAAAAAATGTTATATTTGAAAGAAAAAAGTGTTACATTTCGTTATAATAAGTGTTACTTTTGTTGGGAGGAAAAAAAGTTATGGGTGAAAAAAAAAATCAAGAAAAAAAAAAACGAAAAAAAAAGGGAAAAAGTCGCCGGGCCCCGTCGCACAGCGTGCGGCGGGTGTACAGGAGACTACCTTCCATTAATATGACACTGAAAAAAACTTCTTTACTTTCAATTTTCTTCGAGATGAGTCTAGGGCTATATAATTTTTAAAATGTGTCAAAAATTGAAACTATTTTCTTTCAAGACTAGTAGGTAACCCGTGCTCAGCACGAGTATCTCTTTCGCTAAAGCTTTTGTATTTTGCTTCTTTGATGTTTTTATTTGATAGATTATCATAATATTTTTTGAAAATATATGTACATTTTAAATTAATCAAAACGTTAATAACTTTTGTTGTACATAGTTTGTGTTGGGATCGGAATGAAGTATATTTGTAATGGAGAAATTTGATAAAGTGGGCAAAAGATAAATTTCACTTAGACGTTATCACGCCTAAGTCTAAAGAGTCTTCTTTAGAAAATTTTGAAATATAGAGGAAGAGGATAAATATATGGAGAATAACTTTTTTACTATGAAATATGGATACTTGACACACTTTAAAACTAAATAGACTTGCCTATTTATAGGCTTACAAGACTTAGAAAACAATGAACATAAACTAGTAAACAAAAGGACAATACTTACCTTAACTAATACTTATCTAGACTAATGACTCTTGACATTTGGTATTATGAATCATGCAACCAAAAACAAGTACTACGAACCAAAGACTTCTCTAGCTAGAATAATCTAGACTAATCAATATTAACTTCAACATCATCCCTTAATCTTGATTCTCAAATACCGTCATGCCCATCTGATGGATGTGTTTTTACCCATCCAAATCACATTCTTCTATGACTTATTAGATGCTCAACCTTGGATGTTTTGATGGTTTTTGGAGTGTTTATGAGTATAGAAAAGGAGCAGAATAATGTATAGATTCATGTGGGCGTTAAAATGCGAAAAGGGAAGGATAAAGAACGGACCAGAACAAAAATATAAAGGGATGTGACCTATGAGTAATCAAGTCAATTGGATAGTACTCGAAAAGAGATTTCCAACGATAGTTTACACGTCCAAATCGGAGTTCGTATGAGGAAATTATGGCCTCCGAAAGTTTGCGGGACAAAAGTACAACAGCAGAACAAGACCAGGCGCCCGCCTGCTGTTTGGGCAGAAAATACAGTAGCCAAAGCCCAGGTAAGCGCCTGCTTGACCAGGGACCTTAGGGGAATTTTTTAGGGATTTTTTTAGAATTTCCCAAAATATGTTGGGTTTTTCTGTAATTTCCAAGATTTCATGGGCTTTTCTTAAATTTTCGGAGGACCTTCGGGGAATTTTTGGAGGGCTTTTCAGGAACCCAGGGGCTCCTGGGGAATCTCGGCCAGCAACTTTATTTATCATTTTTCAACAAGGAATCCTAGGGGTTTTCCTATTTTTACACTTTCTTAGCCCTAGTAAAAATATAACACTCCATACACATTATTTTAGACATACTTTTATTCAAAGATTTAAGATTTTCATCAATTTATTCCAGGTTTTGATGTTCTTTATTATTTTTCTTGTTTCTTTTGTTATAAATATGAGTAGCTAATTTCTTAGATTCATAGATTGGTAGTAGCAAATACTAGATCTTTATGCTATAGAATTAATTCTTCCATTCAATATTAATTCTTCTTCATCAAAATATTCTTCATGCTAAATTCTTTAGTTTCAATTATATGTTAAGATATAAATTGACTTTAGAATTATTGGGTATTTATTGTTGCACTAGCGTGGGTGATAATACATTGACCATTGTTTTGATGATTAGATTTAATTGATGACCTATCGGAAGTCAAAAGGATTTAGGTTCATGTGCTCTTGAGCACTTCATGAATTTCTTGCATATTGTATAGACCTAGCGGAAAGTATAATATAAAAGAAATAAAAGGATTACAATCCGGCGACTGAACAGTCCCAATTCTTATTATTGTGAACGAACCCAAGAATGAGATTGATCTTATTATTATGAGCTTAGCATAAAGTGAATGTATTTGTGAATCCAATCTGTGAATCCCTTGTCATTATTGATAAATTCTTATTTTTAAATGTTTTCTTAATATTAGTTTAAATTCTTACATTAGTAGTTTAATTAAATATTCTAAAAAAAAACCATGGTTACTTTTACATTAATTAAATATATTTGTTTTCACTCAAGTCTCTGTGGTTCGACCCTTACATTGTACATTGCTACTTCGGTGACTTGTACACTTGCAAGATTTTTTTTACTGAGGATTTCCTCCATCACCATCATACCCTTCAGCTTGACAAAAGCTTCGAACTTCAATGGCTTAGTAAGAATGTCCGCTACTTGAGCTTCGGACTTGCAGTACATGAACGAAATCTCAATATTCAAAACTTGATCACGAAGAAAATGAAAACGAGTATCAATATGCTTGGTCCTCCCATGTGTCACATGATTCTTTACCAAATCAATCGCAGAAATATTGTCCACAAAAATCTTTGTTGGACCTTCTACTTGAACATGAATTTGTTTCGACAAATTTCTTAACCACTTTGCTTGACATGCACTTGCGGTGCTGCAACATACTCTGCTTCACAAGTTGATAGTGCCACAATCGACTGCTTCTTTGATGACCAAGAGAAGGCAGTTGTACCAAAATTAAACACAATAAACTTGAAGATGAGACTGACGAGGGAACTCAATAAACTTGCTAATCAAACCAACTTCATAAGCAATGTCCGGTCTCGTACAAGTAAGATATCTTAAGCTTCCAACAATGCGCTTGAAATACGTTGGGTCAACCTTCGCATCATCACCATCCTTAGACAATTTTGTGCCAACATCCACGGAGTCCTTACAGGATTGCAATCAAACATTAATTCTAAACTTCTTCAAAATCTCCGTAGCATATCTCTTTTGACAAACAAAAATTCCATCCAAGATAGGAATTTGTGGTTGACTACCACCACCGTTCGTACCACCATTACCACCATTCATGGTTGCCCTGGTGGGATCTGATGCCACAAAAATCTAGTGTTTTTTATTTAGCTTGTTTTTAATAACTAACTGGAAGTAGGTTTAAATTGCAACAAAAATCTATGTAAATTTTTTTATGCAATTTATTGATATTAAAAAATTCTAACCGCAATGAAAAATTTGTACATTTTTTCGAAATCATTTTTATACAAAGAAATGAAATCAAGAATAAATAAAACCCATCAAGCGTGACCAGCGTGAGACTTTTAAATCTGGTTTGGAAATTTCTACAAGGTCCTTGAAATGTTTGAAATTCCAAACTAGACCCCCGATTTTCATAAATTCCAAAAAAAGTTCCTAAATGTTAGAATACCTACAGTTGGTCCTTTAGGTTCAGACATGTCATATTGGCCCTTCAAATATTGCAAATCAGTCCCTCAGTTTATAAAATTCTTCCAAGTCCCTATAGTTTCAAATTTTGACATATTTGATTTGAATTATGCACTTTTCACATATATTTTTTAAAAAAAGAAACACTAAGACGCATATTAAATATACAAATACTCTAGAATTTCACCAAAAATAAATCTATAAACTATCTAAAAAAATGAGTATAAAACTCATCCATCACTTACTAAGAACCTTTTTTTTCTAAGATCTTTTAGTTTAAAATCAACCCTTCTTCCTCCCACTACAACAAAAAGGATCTTTAACAACGTTTTTGTTAACAACGTTTTTAGAAAAACGTTGTCATTAAGAGGCTTTGACAACGTTTTTTAGTAGAACGTTGTGGTTTGATAAATATGACAACGTTTTTTTGAATAAACGTTGTTAAAAAAAACTAGTGACAACGTTTGCTTAAGAAACGTTGCATGAAACCACAACGTTTACCCAACAAACGTTGTAATATAAAAACTTTAGACAACGTTTTTTTTTGTAAACGTTGTACTTTTTACAACGTTTACCAACAAACGTTGTAATATAAAAACTTTAGACAA
>JAOWBW010000292.1:1278386-1312132 GCA_026119855.1 Campanula takesimana
TTATTTGAAAAATTTATCGTGGAATGAACCAAAAAGGAAAATATGACATTTAGAATGGACGGAGTAGTCCGTAAGATAGGGAAAGAGATCAGACGAGCCGGACATTATAATTTGCTTTAAAAACCTGTTTGAAAACACTGAACCATATCTTCAAGCCTGGGGACAACAATAGAAAGCTATAGAGATGGAGGAAATGGCCAACAAAATAAGTGAAAAAAAGATACAAATTTCTCATTATTTCTATTTGAAAACTGAATGTACAATGATCTCGCGATTTTATCTATAAAAAGAACAAAAAAAGAATAGATTTGTAAATGTACAATGCCTCTGGTCCAACTTCACCTAGAAAGAGTTTCAGATGATGGTTTTTCATTTTTCACTGCTATATTTGATAGGAATGGATAGTAAAGCGACATTCTTTTTATAAATCCGAGGGACCCCACTTTGGGTCCCCATCAGATGGCTCGATCACGTATACAGAACCATCGCTCATCCCAAGAGCAAACTGGTTTGGATCGGATGGATGGATGAGCTGCAACCACCAGTGGATATGGATAGGCAACGCTATTCCCACTGCAAAATTCAAGACATTCTCAATTTGTGAACAAACATTACAGAATTGTACTAAAAGAGACTGATTTACGAAGTCTGATAGTCAAACTACTAAGTCTGATAGACAAGCTTCTAAGTCTAGTAGTGGAGAGATAGAGAGGAAGAGAGACTGTTCAAAGGGTTTCACTATCAACAAGGCTTTTCACTTTTAAACCCTCAAATAAAGGTCAAAAAAGTCTTACTGAGATTCAGTAACTATGCAGTTTATGTTACAGGTACCTAGTTGATATTCTTTTTAGCCCGAGTAACAAAAGAAAGATGACAGCAGAATGCTGGGAAACATATTACAGCTCATGAGCTTTCAAATTGCAAAATTGTATATTTTCTAATGTGCAAAACAATATCAATACTACTCTCTCTGTCCGGAAAGTTTGTTTGATTTTGACACTAATGTTTGGTCAAAGTTCATTTATGTTGACCATAAAGTCAAAATGGGACAAAACTTTTCGGGAAAGGGAGTATAATTCACTGATATACAACAGAGGTCAACCGTACAACTTTGACGAAATGAAAGCCCAACCCCCAAGAAAATTAGCAGATGATCTCGCAAGAATGTGCTCATTCCTAGTCAAACGAACCTATATTAGCAAATGGTCTCAAGAACATGGACATGCCTAGTCAAAGGATCCTAAAATAGAGGTAGGAACTCAGGTCAAAGGAATCCAGTCCGCCTCATAGAACCCATCATGTTTAAGAACTTATTTCCGATCAAAATAATAGTAAATGCAAGCAAGGATAATATCGGAAAAACCCATGTACATACCTCGGGATTGATGAAGATATATAAGCGGACGGTGCTACCCGACATCGAAGACTCAAACTGTCAGCATCAAAAACAAAACCCAATAGCACCATCAATAAACCCAGTAATCAACAGCAAGCCATCCACATGAGTATATGGCGCTAGAAATGGCAGCAGAAAGTGAGTCTCTGGGGAGACCACTGCAAATGGTTGATTTGTTCAACAATAAAAATTCATTTAGCAGAAAGGGGTAACAAAAAAAAAAAAAAAAAATCAGATACGAAGTCGACACACACAAAATTTTAGTATACAACTCATGGTTCAGAAAATTATCGAAGAAAATTGATGATATAAGAATTCATGAATCATAATATCAGCCTAAAAATTGTGGGTCTCGATGAATTGATCGAGATGGTTGAGACCATGTAACCAGGCTTAAGTTTGACTTTTGATAACCAACTAATAATGCCCATTAAATAAAGATATACAGTAATTATTCATGAATTATGATATCAAGTATGAGATAGATAATTTACCAATTTAATGCATATCAGCTGCCTATCATAAATTGCAATGCTCCTCTCATGAACTACGAGTAAATGCAACTGGTCATTATGAAATTGAACTTTAGTTTCTCCCACCAAGGAACCGGGTGGTGCTTGAATTGGTCTTGCTTTGCTTTTCTTCCACCTGTCAATACTCCAAACACATAGCTGCAATCCAGAAACAAAAGGAAAACCTTTCAGAAATTACGACCACATCTCCGTGCCCAAGGTCATATGTACGAAGGAAGGATATCAAAAAGAGATAGAAAAAAACAATCATTGGTACATGCCTGGGCATCAGCTGCAGATGATACTAATACATTTAAAAGTCTGGGAAAATGCCAGCCCTGTTATCTGTTTCTGATGACCTGAGTTTCTATGACCTAAAAAAATTATGAAATGAAAACCCAAAAAATGTTATAAGGAAAACCACGAGGGGTGAAACCATGTAAGAAGAGAAAATAACAATGAGAATGGAAGAGGAGGAAACCAGTTCAGAAGATTTCTGAAGAGATGCAGCAAAGAATTTGCACAGAGGAATCAACACATTTTGCCTTGAATAGAGCAGAAAATTATAAACTAAAACAGATTTCGATAAAAAGAATTCATTCGCCTTAACCCTTTCATTCCAATTAACTGAATGTGGCGTTTTAAAACTAATGGCAGTCTTGTGAAACACCAAAAAGTGTCAACTCCGTACTGATATACTCCCTCTGTCCCAGAATAAATGTCATAGTTGACAAGTCAATGTTTTAAGCTTTTAGTTATGTTTCCTTGATTGTCCAATCTATTCATAGAGGTAGAATGACACATCCTATGCATTGCAATGCTTGTGGCCTATTACAATGGGGGTATAGGAAGATCACCAAACTTCATACCCTATTTTTAGTAAGACGACATTTATTTTGGGACAAACGAAAATGGAAAATATGACATTTATTCCAGAACAGAGGGATGTATTATAACAAGATCAGGCCACAAGCAACATATACGATAAAGCAAGGAAATAGGAGGTTGATCATCTATAGTGTCACTATGACAGCGGTTTACTTTGATATATACTCCCTCCGTCCAGGAAAGATGTTCCCACTTTCTTGTTGTTTGTTTGAGTGATCTTTGATCAATAGTTATAGATTAATTTAATTATCCTAATGAAAATTAAAAATCGTTATTAATACTAGTATTGACAATGGGGAATCAATAACAAATTTCAGATTTTCATTGGGGTAATTAAATTGACCTATAATTATTGCTTAAATATCATTCAAACAAACAACAAAAAAGTGGGAACATCTTTCCTGGACAGAGGGAGTATAAGAAAAAGAGAATGACAAAAGAAGTTAAAAATCTCATATTTATCCCTGAAACAAGTCTTTACGACATAGACCCTTGATACATGAATAAGGATACTTCACCTCTCCAATCCTAGCATTGTATATCTGAATAGTAGAATCCTCCATTCCAATGGCAATAATATTGTTGTCTTGAGGATGGAATGCCAAAAAGGTGGCTGCAGGAGGTGGAGGCATGAAGCTGGTCACGACCTGAATAGAGTTAAACAGGTAATCATAGTTTTTGAGTCATGCCATTAACATTCATGATGGTTAGTACTCCCTCCGTCCCATAATAAATGCCGCATTTTTCTTTTTAGTCCGTCCCAATATAAATGCAGCATTTCTAGATAAGGAAATAGTAGTAGTGCAATTTTACCATTGTACAGAAGTGTACAAACAAGTAAAGCACATGTCATAAACATTGTTGACAAGTCAAATGCGACAATTATTATGGGACAGAGAGGGTAATACATAAGAATAAGAACACACCTTGAAAGACACCATGTTAAACAAGGAAACCTTTCCACCTGAAGCAGACAAGAGATAACAACCGTTTTTAGACAAAGCAATGCATGCTGCTGATTCTTCAGCCGGTTGGTTTCACTTATGTCATTAGACATGAGAGCACCATTTTGGGCCGCCATAAAACTGGGACAATTGATGCAGAAGACTGCATATGTCCAGAAAGCGTCAGAAATAACAAGTTAAAGAAAAATGAGAAGAATAAAGTCGACAGAAAATGATAATTCACATTTTTACAAACCTTTCCAGATGGATTGTGCTCATTATGTTGCCATTTCCATAGCTTATGAACAGCATTTGATGCAAGTGCCACCAAAGCTAAGCCAGAATTTGTGTAGATGAGTCGCAAAACCTGAGGTTCATACTCTATATTAAATAATTGAAGCTAGATAAAGATGGCCATAAACACAGAACTTCAGCATCAAACATGATAAAGATTGCCAAAATCAAGGAGGTCAAAATTGCCAAAAAGTAACTTTTAGGCGCTTTTTAAAAAATTCTAAGGTACTGAATTGATAATTTCAAAAATTAAGGGGGGTCAAGTGACCCCTTCCCCATAATGTGGCTTCGCTATTGCATAGTGGAATAAGGATGATAAAGATTTATGTTTCTAGTGACAACATGTCTCTGGACACAGCTAAGTAAGTAGATGACTAATTATTGATCACACATCGTGTAGAAGGCATCCATGAAAGATCAAATATGTAACATGTGATGCGCAGACCCTTCAATTTTTCCAAAGCATCCATGTTAGACACTTGTATCCGATGTGGGTGGTGGTTGCGAGTGTTGGTATGGGTGTGGCTATTTTGCACTACATTTAGTGTAAAATTTTAAAATTTTGTAGGATCCGACCCTCGGATCCGTACCCGGGTGAGACACTCATACCGGAGTCCGAGCATCATAGTATTTAATCTCCTACCTTAAATAATAATACTCCCCTCGCCGGTAATACTTGTCGCAGTTGACTTGTCAAACTTTTTCAGGAAAGTGCTTTATTGCACTATGAGTTTTCCTTATTTAGAAATGCAACATATATTTTGGGACGTACCAAAAAGAAAAAGAGACACTTATTATGGGACGGAGTGATAACATCATCATACTTATTATAAAGTAGACAAAAAACAATATAAGCTAAAGGAGCTAAAATTGACAACGAACCATATCAAGGACAAGTTCTGAAACATACCTTGCTAGCTGTCATATGATCTGGTAACCTTAACGCTTAATTTAAGATGAATGAGTCAACTATATCAGGTGGTTTCCAGATTATACTCGTGTATACACTATCTAAAATATTGGCTTAATATCAGCTACCTTGCTGTTTTCTACAGTAGCCTGCAATAACAAAGCCTGCAATTTAATTCTACACTTGATTGCGTGATTAATGAAGGTGAATGAGCATGACTTATCGTCAGTGCCAAAGGATATTTGTCGCTGCTCCACTTTACAAATAGAGCCTAATGCACCAACAACTGAAGGCTGCAGAGGATTTAGCAAAGACGAAAGACGACTATCAACGGATACAATGCTAGCATAATAAACAAACCTACAACTCAATAAAGATAACGGGAAAATTCGTTTTGGTCATTGTACTTTGAGGCGTATTTCACTTTTACCACCAAACTATACTTTTTAAGTTCACCATCATACAACAGTCAATGGTGTCATTCTAGACCCAAAACTTAGCGGCATTATTCTTTATTAACATAATTTTTTTTTCTCTTAAAAAAAGAAAAAGAAAAAAACAAAACAAAAACTAACACCTTGTTACGTAATTTGGCCAAATTGTAGTGACTCAGTTACAATTTGTAACACTACTACCACCACCATCACAATCCCACCACCACTTCCACCACCCACAACCGCCACTGCTACTCTGACTCACCACCTCCACCATCATCACCCCACTTCAACAGTCACCTTCACCACCCTACTGCCGCTAAATTGGGCAAAATTTCGTTATTTGATTCCTTAAATTGTAACGGGTGTTTGTTTTTATAATTTTTCAGTTCACAAAGATAACAATGTTAAGTTTTGGGTCCAAAATGACACCATTTTTTGTGGTACGATGGTAAAAAAAAAAAAAAAGTAAGTTTGATGATAAATGTTAAGCAGACCTCAAGTACAATTGACTAAAACGGAGTTTTCCCTAAAGATAATAATTTTACTTTGACTTCATTAGAATCAGGCCGTGACCCCTTAAGCACTCTGCTCTCTAGTATATCTCAGCATGCGTTGCCCATCAGCATTCGCTAAAATCTTGATTCCATTGTCACTTGTGCTCACAGCCAGCAATGACCCTTCCTTGTTAAATATCAGTCTAGGCTTGGCTGCAATAAAGCAGGAAAATCAATCCAATGATCTCCATTATACAGTACTACCTCCGTCCCAAAAATGTCCAAAAAATTCAAATTTGCTCTTGATTAAGAGAAAATTTGAAAAAAAAAAAATGGACCATTCATTTGGGAAGGGAGGGAGTATAAGTTCGCTTGCGTAGAGTGGAAAGGATAATAAGACTAACAGGCAGTCCACCATCAGCATCAGTAACTGCCAATAGGCCGTTTTGTGTTCATGTCCCAAAATTTTATCTGAAATTCATCCCCAGCAGCTAAGTAACAATTCCTTGCGGTATCAAACTGCACAATACTGGCTGAGTGTTTCCCAAACCAGTAGTATTCCTTTTAATGGTTCCTCCTTCATTTTCTTTCCACTCAACCAGGTGGGATTCACCATCTTTTGCTTGTACCACAGGAGAAAAGTCTGGCATAGTATGAGACTAGAATAAGAATTAACATAAATAGTTCATCCTGGAATCTTTAATTCTTCAGCAGCATTACAAATAGTATGAACAAGAAGAGCCGGGCAACAGAAAAAGGGTAGACAACTCCATGTACTCTTGACTACAGTTAAAAGAAAACCCTTATGAAAAGGAAGGATCAGATTCCACCTTAAGAAGCATAAAGAACACAGCCACTGTTGTTGTGTTTTTTTTTTTTTTCAAAATAACAAAATCTGCAGGACATGCTACGGAGATAGGTTCTGGATTGGTTTGTTTTATTTTTCTACAGTTCAGTGACTTAAAGGAAGTTTAACTTCTCATTCTGTTGTTCTGTTGCCTACACACATAGATCCAATAGTATTCCACCCCCCCCCCCCCAACCGCGGATTGAGATTTTCAGATCTCTTTAGCTATCTTAGCTGAACTAAAACAGCAAACAGAAATTGAAACTTGAATTCTTTCAGGACTATCTATATGGTTCATCTATGATTAATGGGACCAAATTAAAATAAGATAGAAAGAACAAATGGCCGTTTCACTCTGTTGTGCTGTTGTCAATGTTTAATGCATCTATGATTCCTTGTTTTGTGCCAATGAAGTAGAAAGAACTAATGGCCGTTTCTACAAGATGAAACAGCCATGCCAAACGCCTGAGGCAGAAAGGCTTGACAACTTAAATACTAACAATCTGGTTAATGGGACCAAATTAAAATAAGATAGATGCTCAAACTAATTCATTTATACTAAACTAGAGTTCAAATGAAATAAGATATAGCAACAAATATCATTACATATTCAGCTTCACTAAATGAGACTTTCAATGCAAATTGAATTTGAATGTGTAATCCTCCGGATCTACATCTCACAAATGCGTAGCTTGCATGTCTTCCATATCTAGTCTTCACTCTAACTTACATACACATTTCTACACAATAAAAACTATGAATTAATAAACTAGGCTGGCAAGAGGTAACTTTCCCTTGAATAATTTCAATATGCCATAAAGACGAGGTTTAGCAACCAATGCCCAAATAAAAGCCATGAAATGATGCATGGATGAAACATTTGACTTGAAGGGGAAAAACAGGCCTGATAGGGTTACCGCATTTGGTGCTAAGACTTGATTCCCACTCTCAGAAAAAAAAAAAAAAAAAAAAGAGCCAAAGAACGGAAGCCTTGAAGAAGTTCATTACTCCCTCTGTTCCAGAATAAATGTCACACTTTCCATTTCAGTTTTGTCCCAAAATAAATGTCGCATTTCTGAAAAATAGGATATGAAGTATGGTGGTCTCCCTAAATTATCCTTTCTGGAAAAAAAAAAAAAAAAAAAAAAAAAGGTGCCTAAGCACACTAAATATATTAAGCAACAGACTACAGTGAATTCAGCATGTATCTTTTGGTCAATTTAGGAAACATATCAAAAAGCTAACAGTTGTTGACATGTCAACTGTGGCATTTATTCAGGGATGGAGGGAGTAGTATTAAAAAATACAACAGCGAACACTGGGCAAGATGATATATGATGTAATCCTAGTTTTAAATAGTTTCAAATAAGCAATTATAGAGTCAAAAATTATCCGAATTCTGTATCCCGGTGTAGGTGGCGATTGCATGTGATGGGTTAGATATCACATCATGTCATGTCGTCCACTCACCAGTCACATGCTTGCCACCTAGATTGGGGTGAGAACTTCCAAAGCCTATACATTCTATAGTAAACTCATGATTTCCCCTTTGCATTAATTTCATCTCAGTCAGATCCTAGCACAAGTATCTCTAAAGCAATCAGTACATCATATGGCTTGTAGTACATGTCTACTCCAACATAAGACTAACATTCTCCAAAATTAAGCCATATGATCCTTCACCCAAATACAAGCTTGCCATTGAAGACTTTCGACAGATCAAGAGACCAAACATACACTTCCATCTATGTTAGAGCCCATATGGCTTGCGGACGTACTAAACACATAACAATTTGTAATAGTATCATCTTTCCTTCTTTCATATGGACATTAGTGGTCAACCTATTGATCTGCTTAGAGAACCAAATGGCCCATATTGATCTCAGAACCATTGAGAAAAAGGCAGTACCAAAAAAGAAAAAGGTTTAATTTCATTTTCTACCAGTGTACTTTGGCCCAACTTTCACTTTAACCATTATACTTAATTTTTTCACGAACACCACTCTACTCTAGGAAATGTTTGCCCAAGCCCCCAATTAGTTAGCCCCGTTAGATTACAATGGATGAAAAACTTTAGTTATTCACACTTCCAGCCCTCCATGTGAAAGTTTAGGGGGTGGAATTGTTAATAATTAAAAATTTCCATTCATCATAATATAAACGGGTTAACTTTTGGGGGCTTGAGCGAACATTTCCCAGACTAGAGTGGTTTCGTGCAAAATAAAATAAGTATAATGGTTAAGTGGAAGCCGAGCCAAAGTACAATGGTTGAAAATGAAATTAATCCACACAAAAAAAAAAAAAAAAAAAAAAAAAAACTATAAACGTGAGTGCCACAGCGATGATGATCATTATCAGTAATGATCAAAACAGCAATAGCCACAAGAGCCAAACGCCAAAAGAAACAATCCATCTACCCCAAATTAAGCCTCCTGATTTCCTTATTGGAATGTCGCAAAATTAATGTCATATTTCTATATATGACTGTCTTTTATCATGCTCTTCCAGTCACACACAACTCTTCATCTCCATCCACCTACAACTCATCTCCATCCTACTCTTCATTGGCTAACAAGGCAGTTTTGGAAGTAAGATCATTTCTTAACCAGCGTGCCAAAGCAAATTAGGACGTTTAATATGGTACGGAGGAGTACAAGCTAAAAGGATTACACTATTTTGGGTTAAACTAACAATGTACATATTCACAAGATAAAGAAAAAATACATATTAAGACTTCATAAGCAGCTGCAGGAATAAGGTTACGACCTGGTTCCATCAGCGCTATAGGCCATTGTTGCACACCAGAGTCCAGGGGCATCAATATTTACTATTGATCCCAACCAATCAAACAGCCATGCTTTAATTTTGCCATCAATCGCAGTTGAGAACATAAACTGAATACAATGATGAATGAAAAATAAACTTTAACCTTTCGTAGGACAGGACAAAAAACAAAAACCAGTTTCAAAAGAACTTACCTGAGTGCCTTGTTTATAGTGAGGGCAGACAGAATACACAGGAGCTTCATGTCCCTCAAACGTATACCGCATGTGTCCTTGCAAAGCATCCCATACCTATCACAAGAGCCATATATGGTAATTTGATATAGAAACATTTGATTGTACTCTTGGTCTTAGATGTTATACCTTAATCATTTTGTCGTCACCACATGTTATAATACATAGTTCACTATGAGGAAGAGCAAAAGCAATATCATTTACGCCGCCAATATGAGCATCAATCTGCAACATGGAAAAAGTCATCAGATAGTTACACCTTGAATTTATGTTATAAAAAATAAACACTGTCCATGCGATAGGCCTTACTTCCACGTGTTGCTGTAGTTTCCCTCCTTGATTGTATATATATGTTTGAACAATATGCTTGGAAAAAGCAACACCTACAGAAAAGAAAACAACTCAATAGCTGTACATGCACAATTATCCAAGAAGAGTATGCAAAGGTAAGAAAAGAGAGGTAATGTAATAAAGAGCATTTAACTGTACCAAATATAGTTCCATCTGGACCCCATATGCAACGATTGACAGAAATGGTGGCATCTTCCATCAAAGTTGTCTGAACATCATGTTAATCAAGATTGTTGTCATAGAATATTGAATAATACCCATCAACTGTGAAAATTCTTACCTTTAATGGCATTGAACATGCAGAGATATTCCAAACCTTGAAGGTTTCATGCTTTAACCTCTCCCGAGATCCAACGTCCCAGATGCTTACATCACCAACATTTGTTCCAACTGCAATGAATACACAAATGGAACATTAGACCCTTGAATAAGAAACTTCATTTAATTGCACTTTGCATCTTTGATGATTAGTCGAGGTTGAGATTCGACAATAGATACGTGTCATAATTTGAAGCCATGAAAACAGAGGATCAACCTAAAAGAAGATTTGGCTGCTCTGGATTGTAATCCATGCTCATCACATTGGACCCTTGGTTGAGCATCCTCACGACAATTTTTGGTAGGTCTTTCTCACAATGAGGAACGGACTGATTACTACCTGCAACTGGCTGCAGCAAAAAACTGTGATCTAAGTCAAATGTCGAGGTAATGAATCTCCTACCGAGGGCAAAAGAAACACAGCAACACTTACAACATGAGGTCCAACTGGGAAAACCCCATCTCTGGGAACGGGTCCAGTAAGAGGGCCATTAGTGCGCGGAGGTGCACAACCCCCATTACCGGGTGCACATGTATGATCAGTAAAAAGAGTTTTGATATCTGGATTTGGATGTGGATTATTGCACAGTTGATGCTGCGAGTTAAGACTGAAATTTTAATGGGTTAAAATCAGATAATAATAATAATAACAATAATATCCTTAGCAATAAGAGGGATATAAAAAAGAGAGCCATGAAACAAGAACTTAGCACTAGCAATAACAGCAACAGCACGAATGCAGCTGCTTTGCATATATAATAAAAAATACTAGAAAAATACATAGCACAATAACCTTTGATCTATTAATGTTCGCAGCCGCGAAGCTTCAAATGAGGGCAATGCAAGTTTGCCACGCAACAAGGGATTTCTTTCTATAAGCATCTTGAGATCAGAAAGCAAAATCTTTCGTGCTGATTTGGTGTCCCCATAATTGGAAAGCTTCTCATTCTGTCTGGCGGAACATGAAACAAAAGGATAAGAACTTAAGGCAGATAATATTGACATGAAGAACTTATAAAAAGTAAGTACAAATAAATGGGTTGGTAAACTAAAGATGCTATGGATGGAAGGAGGTTGAGGGTATAAACTATAAAGTTCCAACTACTCTAACTCTGTACTTGGTACCTAAAATTGTCAAGAGTAAGTAGCTGAGCGAACTCCTTGAAAACCTCTTCATTGTAAGTGGAAAAGGCCTTTAAGTCCTTCAAAAGAATCTCAGCAGCTTTTACTCGGTCATTCCTGAGAAATTCAACACGGATACTAGTCTGAGACTAATGTAGTAGAATGAGATTCTGACCAAGAGACAAAACCAATGATTACATATATGACTCGCCTATCAAGAGCTTCCAGGTACTTATGCTTTCTTATTTCAAAGAAAATCTTTGCTGAATAACGATTATCTTCAACCTTTGTGAACCCACTAAGATAGCGTTCAACTTCATCCCATTCACCTGCTTGAACTTGATCCTCAAAGTATTTCATATTGAAGAAAAAAGCAGACTCTTGTTCCAACCTGAAAAAAGATACAAATCACATTTAAAGAAATGGAATTATATGAATGAGCTGATTAACGTCATCCAAGGAATTTGTTGGTCATCCGTGCCTATGTTGGAAAAATGAACATAGTCCAAATGGTCACCATCCCTAAATCTCCTATCGTTTTCGTGGCTTTTCTGAGTATAAATGTATCCATGTGACATCTTCAAAGGCCACAGCCATAGTAATTTGCGTAGAACAATTAATCATTACAAAAGCGGGACCTGCCATTATATCTTCAATTCTTCAATTTTTCTTTGTCCATTGAAATATGTAGTAGACTTCATTGCATTTTGACACAATTTAGATTTAACCTGGTCAGCTTTGTTTTTCTTTATGGACATCCCTAGCTAGCCGTGCTTCTGGTTGTATTCTAACACTCCCCCCGTCCCAAAATGATTTTCCCATTAGACTATTCAAACTTTTTAAGAATATGAACACATGCTACACTAGCCATGTTTTGTTTATGCACTTTTAAGCCCAAATTGTAGAAATGGGAAGAAATTTTTGGGACAGTGAAACATGGCAAATGAGAAGATCATTTTGGGACGGAGGGAGTATAGTACAAGGGTTATGTCCCAGGTTAATATCACAAACCCATCTCTGATAGCTAACAAGTTCTAGAGACAATGTTGCTTCATTCCAGTCACAAATTAAGAAAGCGCAGGGATCCACATTCAAAGACAAATTACACAGCTGATATTAAAGCATAATGATATGAAAAACTCACTCATGGACAGTTTTCTTGAACTTCTCCTCGTCCAGAAATTGAAGTATTAACAGAACTAGCTCCTGAGTTGGGAATGACATGGCTCCTGAGCTCGGTATCCCCAAATAATCAAGCGTAAAAGTTTTGTATTAACCAAATATACACCCCCTTCTATTTCCCACTTGGCCTAATCTTCTCACTGCAATCATCAACTACCAGAATATCATCATTTCACAAAAATTGGCTACTCCAAATTACAGAACTGAAGAACAAAGAGCAAGTTATTTCCTTCGCTATCAAATACAAAACCAGAAATCCCATCCTCAATTAACCAAACAAACATAAACATACCGTGAAAAGTATATAATCAAGAATTCAAGATTAACAACCACCACTTTTCAACAATGTGCCTTCAGCCCAACAAGTTTACTTTCTGCAAAACAAAAGAACAAATATCCATTCATGGCGAACTCAATAACCAATAATACTAATACAATTACTACATCATAAAATGAATGTACGTTTCAAGTTATTAATCAAGAACGAAAACCGATATTCATTTAGGGACTTACGGAGTAGTAACATTTAACAATTTCAACGAAAATCAGGTGTCATTGTATTTCGAAGGTTATTACTTATAACATTATAATCAACTTAGGTAAAGATCAAACTGCATGAAAGAGTAACAAAAATGTAGATTAAAATCCACAAATTACTGATTATACACGCACAAAAACACACAGTAGAAGAAGAAGAAGCAGCCATACTTGTGCTACAGAGAGCTAGGGTTCGTTTTGCTCTGCTTTTCTTACTATACTGCAAACATCAACACGTCCGATTTCTCTCACACACACATAAACACGCACACTTTCTATCTCAAGAATTGGGAATTTATAGGTAGCTTGAGTTTCTCTCTCCTCTCTCTCTCTACGCGCACTATTTTCTACTAATAGTTTTGAATAGAGTTACTTGACTGTCACCAAAATGGAGGAGGAGGAACGGATGGAATGAGTAGGTGTCGTGTTTATATTGGTGGAATTGGTGAGTTTTGTTTGACCTGTGGTTGTCGATTCAAAAACCCCTGGGAGATTTGGAGTTTAATTGGATGATCAGTTGATAATAACTGTATCAGACTTTAAACAAAAACTGAGAAAATTTGTGACAATTTAACTCTCCTAGTACTATGGGTATCAAAATCAAAAAGTCATCTCCAACAATGGATATCAAAATTTGGTACCAAATCATATTTTTTAAGTTAGTAAATTTATTAATATTTTATGGACTTTAGGACCCTATGTACGAAGTTTTATAACTCTCCTAGTACTATGGGTATCAAAATCAAAAAGTCTTTCGATTCTTTTATTTTGTTTGTTTGATGGAGAGAATACGTAATCTTTTAAAAACGCATGATCGAGAAGATAAAGCAAGGCGTCGTCGTTCATTGGCAACGATGTCTTTACTCAATGCAGAGCAAGAAAATGCTGATGAAGAGTGTTGGGTATGCTTATCTCTTAACCCTCATATTTATGTTAGAATTGATTGATACCATCACCTATTAATATTTTATGGACTTTAGGACCCTATGTACGAAGTTTTATAACTTCATTTTTTAGCTTAGTCCACTTTATAGTATAGGTTTAGAATATAGGACTTGGAGCGAAAATGAATGAAGAACTAAGCAAGACTTTTGTCTCTGCGCAGGACTTATCTGCGCAGGTTCTAGTTGCACAGCACTCTACCTTGCTCAGTTTTCGATGCATTCAGATTACCTAACTTGGAAAACGCTCAGAAGATGTACGCTTAGTTGTGCATAAACGACAAACTTGCACACTCAGCATATCCAACGGTGGAGATACGCTCAAGTGAAATATTTCAAAAGAAGACAGCTGTCAACCTTCTAGAAGAAGCTTTTGAATTTGGTCTTCATGCTCAGTCTCCAACAGCTCAAAGACACCTGCGCACCAATCATATTGTGCCAGGTCATCAACCTTTATCAGATCCCCAACGGCTATAAAAGACATCTGTGCACCAAGCATATTGTGCCAGCTCATCGTCCTTGCTCAGAGCTCCAACGGCTAGTTTTAAGCTCTCTGCTATAAATAGCTTGCTCATCTTTATTTCCAAGTTGCTAGAGTTTGAGCTTACTAAATATCCTTGAAGTTCAGAAGATTGCTGCTTAATATTCCCAGATTCAAGAACAACCTTCATACCTTCAAACTCTTGCCCAGATCCTAAGCCTTATATCACCAGAATTCTTTGTGCTCTTCATCTCATAGATTCTTAGAGCCCAGAATTTCTGTCACACACACACCTCTTGAAGCTTCGATCATATAGATCTTACTTCTTGAGAAACACCGGTTTAGTCTAGGATTTGTTCTTCATAGAATAGATTTTGATTTGAGTTTTGATTCTTTGTAATCTTGTAAAAGCTCCTCACATCAATATAAATCTCATTATAAAATCCAAGACTAACCATCTTGGTAGAGGACGTAGATCTTTCATCAATCGAACCTCTCCAAATAGCTTGTTCATTATTCTTGCTATTTGTTTCCTGCTTAGTTATTTTTGAATTACTGCTTTGTTTGATCTTATCAGATTGCTACTATTACTGATGTGTTTGTTATTGCTTATTTCCTTAGAACCCTTTTTAACCAACTCTTTAGCCAAAACTTAGCGCGTGCGTTTTAGTCCCTGCGCAGTGCTGCTTTAAATTTCCGCTGTGCATTTCACACTCTCTCTGCGCGCTATACTTAGCTTATTTGAGAACTGTGCGCATAAGACATTGATTTGCAAAAGGGTTTGAAAAGAATTTTAAAACGCTATTCACCCCCCCCTAGCATTTTTCATACCCTTGTTACCTCTTTGGGACCAACAAGTGGTATCAGAGCAAACACCTTCATAAAACTTGTTTTGTTTTTCAAGCTTAACAGCTTGGGTGTCGATTCAAGATGGCTTCAAAATCTTGGGCATGGCTAACTATTCACAGGTTCCAGTACTGAATGAAGATCACTTCGAAATCTGGAAGCACTGCATGCTCACTCATTTTTCCTCAATAGAAGAGATCCTCCATGACGTCGTTCTCGAAGGACCTTATATTCCGATGAAGGCTAATCCTGATACTACTATAAATAAGGAGACCCCTACAATCAAGAAGACCAAAGAGGAATGGACTGATGAAGAAAAGAAATGGGTTGGATATGATGGAAGAGCAAGGAACATCATTCTTAGCACTCTAGACCTTTCCACGCACAATCAAATTGTGAGCGGTGGAACTGCAAAGGAACTATGGGATGCTATTGAAGGATATGTGAATGGAGACAAAGTAAGCAAGGAAAACAAAAGATTTGTGGTGCAAAGAAAATCCAACTGCTTCATGAGAAAGGATGGTGAAACCTTGAGACAAACTTATGATCGGTTATGTGCTGTTGTAAACTCTTGTAAATCTCTTGGAACTACATTCACCAATAAAGAAGTCAATTCTCAATTCTTAGATTCACTAGGTTCCAGATATGTGCACAAGGCAAGTCATCTGAAAGATTCTGGATTTCTAGATACTTGGCCTTTGCGCAGCTTATACGCCAACTTAAAAGTGTATGAGCTAAAACTTGATCGAATTGATGAAACTGAAGGCAAAGGAAATCTTGTTTCCTATGTTACGCAAAAGGAACCTGCTCCTGCTCAAACCTCAGACAAAGTCTCAACTTCCTCTCTGCTTGAAATGGATGATGATGATTTCGCTATGTTCGTAAAGCGATTTCAAAAGTTCAGGAAATTCTCAAAGCCAGGTTCCTCAAGTAAAGCTCCAGCTAAGTTCTCTCGTGGCAGAGACTCAAAGAAAGATGATGACTTGGTCTGCTACAACTGCAGAAAGCCCGGTCATTTTGCATCAAAATGCCCTACTCCTAAATTTGAGTACATGAAGAGGAATATTGCGCAAAAATTGTTTAAGCAGCGCGGAATAGTTACTAAAGAAGACTGTGCAGAAAAGGAGCTCAAGACCTGGATAGAGACAGACACTGAAGACAGTGATGATGATGATTCTGAGGATGGACTGCTCTGCTTGATAGCCAATGCTGATGATGATAGCGAGTCAGAGAATGATCCTAACATGAACGCACCAAAAGTGCCAAGGAAGATAGCAAAGAAGAAAGGTCCCACTATCACTGAATTGGTAGAAATGGGACATCTGACTCCAAGCAGACAGAATGGAAAGTACTTATTTGCCAGAGCAGACTTATCAAAGAAATTTGTAGCTGCGCCTGTGCGCAAAGTATCTTTTGAAATTCCTGCTGAAATTGTAATAGAAAAGGGTGACTCTGCTGCTGAGCGTGAGTCTATTTTCAATCAAGCTGAAAAGGTAATCAAGAAATTTAATTCTATGAAAGAAGCAGTGGACTTATCAATTGGAGAAATTTCACAGCTTAAGACGGAGAAATCTCTTTTAAAATCTGAAATCACCCTCCTTAAGGAGCAGATTAAGAGCATGATTCCTCTTACTGAAATGAACCGTTTCTTAACAGATCAAAATGCGCTATTTAAAGTAAGAAACGAAGATTTGGTTGCGCAAGTTGCTGATCTCACAAAGATCACAGATGTGTGGACCAAATCTCGTGTCACTATGGATCAAATTCTAGAATCCTAAAAAACCAGTGGAGATAAGGAAGGCTTGGGGTTCTCAACTAGTGACGACTTTAAATGCGCCGTTTGCTCTGAAAGTGAAAAGGAATTTACACCCCAGCAAACTGTTCAAATTCCTAAAGCAAAGCGTTCTGCTTCAATGGGTAAAGGACACGAGAAAGTCTAGAGACTAAATTTTCATTATGTCTACTCAAAGAAGCAAACTGGAGAAGCCAAGGGTAAGGCTAAAGTTGACCCTGCGCTTGACAATACATGTTTTGACTATGGCTGCGTTTCAACCTCGAATGTTAAATCTGCGCACAAAGGCCATGCGCATGAAAGCCATGCGCCTAAACGCCAGATGTGCATTCTAAAGAAAAGCGCACCCAAACCTCAAAAGATGGTGTTTGTCAAAGCAGGTTCTACTACTCCAGTTAAGAATGTTGCGCCAAAGAAAAGTAAAGAGTTTGTAAAAACCCAATCTATAAGTGGCTTGCATCATTGTGTTGTGTGTGATAGTTTAGGTCACAAGGCTGGAGAATGCCTTTTGCGATTTGCTGCTAATGCCAAGGGACGTAAAAATCCTAAGGTGAGACAGGAGTGGGTTGTCAAAAGTTGCTAACACTAGGACCCAAGAATAAAGGGGACCTGCGTTTTTAATGTATATCTTTCAGGTCTCCTGCTTCACTGCGCACTCTTCACAACCTAAAGCGCATATATGGTATCTCGACAGTGGATGTTCTAGACATATGACTGGAGATGTCACAGCTCTTGAAGTTGTGCATGAATGAAAAGGTCCCTCAGTAACTTTTGGGGACAACAACAAAGGGCACATAGTTGGATATGGAAGAATCAGAAAAGATAAAGTATGCATAGAAAGGTCGCGCTCGTAGAAGGCCTCAAGCACAACCTACTCTCCATATCACAATTCTGCGATAAAGGTCTCGAGTGCCACTTCACTGCAACACACTGTTATATAAAAGATGGCATATCCGGACTAACTTTGCTCACAGAGACTCGTAAGACTAATTTTTACATTATTGATTTTACTGCTGTAAATTCTATCACTAATCTTTGTTTTGTAGCAAATAATGTAAGTGAAAGCAGCTGGCTATGGCATAAGCGCTTAAGTCATTTGAACTTCAAATATTTGGCTAATCTAGGAAGGGAAAATCTTGTCAAATGACTTCCCAAAGTAGCTGACCATCATGATAGAAAATGCTCAGCATGCCAGCTCGGTAAACAACCTAAGCAGTCTTTCTCCAGCAAGATTGCTTCCTCAACTTCCAAATTTTTACAACTGCTTCACATGGATTTGTTTGGACCTGTCACCACCGCAAGCATTGGAGGAAACAAGTATACCTTAGTCGTGGTGGATGACTACTCAAGATACACATAGGTTGAAATGATGATATCCAAAGATGATTGCTATGATATCTTGACTGCTCTTTTTCGAAAGCTCCAACTCAAAAGGAAGACGACATCGTAAGCGTTAGATCAGACAATGGAACTTAATTCAAGAATAACGGTGTTGATAAATACTGCGATGACCATGGAATTGATCACAATTTCTCTGCTGCTGGAGTTCCTCAACAAAATGGCATTGTGGAAAGGAAGAATCGCACGTTGATTGAGGCTGGAAAAACAATGATAGCAGAAGCAAAGCTTCCAAAGTATTTCTGGGGAGAAGCTGTTAACATTGCTTGCTTTACTCAGAATAGATCCATCGTCAACAAAGCCTACAACAAAACTCCATATGAGCTATGGAGAGGAGGAGCACCCAACATCGCTTTCTTCAAGATTTTTGGCTGCAAATGCTATATCCTCTACAACGGCAAAGACCATAGAGGTAAATTTGACGCCAAAGCAGATGAATGTATCTTTGTTGGGTATGCCAATCGTGTTTTTAATAGAACTACTCTAGTTATTGTAGAATCTGTACATGTTACTTTTGATGAGCATTCTCTCCTTGAGCCACATTTGGATCCAAATGATTCTGATGATTCTGCTGAGAATGATGCGACAGGAACGCAACCTCAAACTGCACCTGCGCAGAATGATAACCAAGTTAATCAAAATCAGAATCAAGCAAGTCCATCTCATGCGCATACACCAGATGCTGCGCCAGAAGTCACAACTCTTGATGCGCAAACACCTCCTCCTGCGCATGATGTTTTTCCACTTCAGCAAATCACTTTTGATGACCTTGATGCTGGAGCAAATGAAGTACCCATTGAAGATCTTCGTATTCCTACCACTCAACCTAACTTACCTCCCGAGGTTCGTGAAGTTAGAGATCATCCAACTACAAACATCATTGGTGATCTCAATGTAGGGGTTCGTACTAGGAGAGCATCAAACTTTGATGATGAGTATCACTCTTTTATCTCCCAAATCAAACCAAAGAAGATTGATGAAGGGCTCCAAGATTCAAGCTGGGTTATTGCTATGCAAGAAGAGCTTAACCAATTTGAGTGCTGCAAGGTTTGGACCTTAATACCCAGACCTCATGACCAAGGAGTCATTGGTACAAAATGGGTTTTCAGAATCAAGATGGATGAGGATGCAAGAATCACAAGAAACAAAGCAAGGTTGGTTGTGCAAGGCTATAGGCAAGACGAAGGAATCGACTACGATGAAACATTTGCGCCCGTAGCAAGACTCGAAGCTATCAGAATCATCTTAGCTTATGCCTCTCACAAGAAATTCAAGCTTTATCAAATGGATGTGAAGAGTGCATTTCTCAACGGTGAACTCCAAGAGACGGTCTACGTAGCTCAACCTCTTGGATTTGAAGATAGCAAATTTTCAAATCACGTCTTCAAACTTCAAAAAGCTTTGTATGGACTTAAGCAAGCTCTAAGAGCATGGTACGATACTCTATCAAAATTTCTGCTAGAGAAAGGCTTCAAGTGCGGTTAAATCGATACAACTCTTTTATTGCTAAGTATAATGGGCATTCGTTACTTGTTCAAATTTATGTCGATGATATTATATTTGGTTCTACTAATGAATTACTTTGTAAGCGCTTTGAGAAGCTCATGAAAAGCAAGTTTGAGATGAGCATGATGGGAGAACTCACTTTCTTCCTCGGGCTTCAAATCAAACAATTGAATGATGGCATCTTCATAAATCAAGCCAAGTACACAAGGGACTTAATCAAGAAATTTGGACTTGAGAATGCTAAAGCATACGACTCTCCAATGGCCACAGGAAATAAGCTTGATAAAGACTTAAAAGGTAAGAAAGTTGATCAAACTTTATATCGAGATGTAGATTACGCAGCATGCACAATTGACAGGAAGAGCACAAGTGGAACTTGTCATTTCTTTAGAAATCGACTTGTTGCGTGGGCAAGAAAGAAGCAAGCTGCTGTGTCCATCTCTACTACAGAAGCTGAATACATTGCTGCTGGAAGCTGCTGCTGCCAAATCCTATGGATGAAGCAACAACTAGTGGACTATGGAATTCATGAAGGAAATTGCCAAATTTTCTGCGATAATATGTCCACTATAGCAGTCTTCAACAATCCTGTCATGCATTCAAAGACAAAGCACATCGACATCAAATATCATTTTCTCAAGGACCATGTGGAAAAAGGAAACATTCATTTAGAGCACGTGGGCACAGACAATCAAATTGCTGATATCCTTACAAAGGCTCTTGACGCAAAGAGATTTGCTTTCTTGAGAGGAGAAATGGGTATGCTTGAACTCAGCTAACTTGTCCATATAATTTGTTATTACTAATATCTTGTGTTTGCTTGATAAGTGTTCAAATAGGTCAAGTTTTATGCGCCTGCGCATATGCTGCGCAATAAATTTCTGCGCATGAAACAAACAGTTGTGAGATTTAAAGAATCTGTTGCGCAATTTGTGCACTGCGCATGATGTCACATGCACACTTCACGTGGATCACAGAATTCTTTCTATTTCCTATAAGGATGGGAATTAGATCTTGTTGGGCTGTAAAAAGATGCGGTTGGACGCAGGCTTATACATCTCATGGATACCTCTGGAATTTTACCTCTCTTCACTCTGGATCATGACTTCTATGTCCCTTCTTTAGTGGATGAGTTCTTTGAAAGCGCAGAACGATTCACTATGATGCACAAGTAAACTCGGGCAAAGATTGATGTAATCCGCTCGACTGTTCAAAATTATTCAGTGCGCATCATTCCTGAATCTCTGAAAAAGCTCTGCGGATTCACTATAGACGATGCACCAGAGGTCTACTCTGAGGCTAAACAAAACAAGCTTGCGCTGAAACTGGTGGGGAACCCACTCTTGCAAAGAAGTGGAGCGTTCATGACAGAAAGAAGTTTGGTGAGGTGATGTATCACCTGTGCACCATTATTGGTGATTCCATCAACTGCAAGAATGGAAATAAGGGCAAGTTCATTTTCAAGCAATGGGATTACTACGCTTTAGTCTATAATGGCGATGCTCTGGACTGATCTTCTGTTCTGTTTGATGAACTCTGGGATGCGTCGGAGAGCTATGACAAGCGCATGAGACTGCTGCTGATGCTGATGCTGCGGTTGATACCGCACAGGGGGAGCAAGATCCTAAGCCTGCTGAAGGACCTACTGCTACTCAGGGACACGAAGATAGTGATGAATGGATGGATGCTGCGTTCCCTGACACCGCTACGCCTACGAAGGCCCCTGCTGCTGCACCTACTGAGGATGTTCCTCTTCGAACTCCGTGCAAGAAACATGTTGTGCGCAGCACTGCAAAAGGCAAGCCCAAAGCTGTGGATGCACCCTCCTCTCCTGAACCAACAACCAGTGAATTCCGCCGCCTCAATATTCCGGTTGGAAATACTCAACCTGGCACCTCTGTCCTTCATGATGGACTTGACTTGGAAGATGAGGATGAAGTTACCAAATCTGCGCAGGCCGGTGATGCTGCGCAGTGACCTACTGATGTTAATCCTCCTGAGGGTGATAAGGAAGGTGATGTGTGCACAACTGATACAGATAGCAGCAGCACGCATTCACCCACGCATAAGTCTCCTGCTATTGACCCTATTCATCTTTCTCCCAAACAACCTTCACCTAAACACTCTCCTTCCAAAGTCTCTCCTCCTCTATCCGCTCAAGCTATTCCCTCTACATTTCCCATAGTATCTACCTCCTCCCTCTCTTCCTCTGCTAACCTGCGCCAAATTTTCCAAGCTCTGAATACTATCCAAGTCAATCAGGTAGCTGGGCAGTCTCAAATGGCTCAACTTATTACTGCGCAGACAGCCATTCAGGAGCAACTTGATGTACAGCGCATAGAGATTGCTGCCATTAAGGGGGAGAATCAAGCAAAGGCAAGTACCTCTAATCCTTCTGCGCCACCTCAGGATCCGCCAGACCTAATTTCTCAACTTATCCTGGATTCTCTCAAGTCAATTTGCGGTATGCTTGAAAATGTTTGTTCTTACGAAGCAATTGATGGAGGGTTCAAGGAAATTCTCAGGAAGCTGCGCAAGAATCTAATAGATGGTCTCTATGATGGTTTTACCAGTCTGGAAGCGCAGATGCTCGAGAAGATTACGCAAGGTGGTCCTGCGCAAGCTAGTGAGCTCAATATGGAAAGTGTTCGGGAGTGCATAACCTAATCCATGACGAATTTTGCTGATGGGTTTAACGCAAGGATGGATCAAGCAATGTTCGATATTCAAGCCAGCGTAAACACTCAGCGCCTCCATACCGATACTCGCCTTGAGGATACGCAGGCCACCATCATAGACATCATCACTGCTGCTGAACAGTCATATTTTAATCAGATGACTGGGCATCAGATGGCCTACGCAGCTAACTTCCGAGAGATGCAAGAAGACAATAGAGATGTGCGTAGAGGGATAACCACTTATGTTGGAGAAGCATTGGCTTTCCAAGACAAGTTTCAAGCGCTCAAGATTGAACTTATGAATAAGTTCAACAGGCTACAGAATGAGCTGTGTGAAGCCCTGCACCGGATCAACATAGACTAGGTCTGTGTAAATTTTTTGTTTTTGTGCAAGGTAATCCTTTTTGTGCGCATTTTTGTTTTTTCTTATTCAAACTTGTAATCTGCAACTCTTTACATTTCAAGTTTTAATGAGAAAATTGCATCACTTGTTTCCAAAACCTCGTTCAATTCAAACTCTTCGTTTGTGGAACAATGAATGCTTTATTCCACTTCATGCACATATTATTAACTGCTCATATTTTTCTACGCATGATGTTTAAACATTCAGTTTAAACGCATACTTAAACTAAAATTCGTGTCATTTGTATGCGCTGCATGTTTTTTCTATCTTTCCCATATTGTAAGTTAATCTTTTGGATAGACTTGAAATCTATAGAATTGGCTAGTGTGTGCATTGACTTGAGGCATGATTTACCATTTTTATTTTGATGGACATGTTATTATTAAGTACAATGAATTGCCTTTGTTATAGTAGGTAATGACATCAATCATTTAGGGAGAGATTGTTGGGTATGCTTATCTCTTAACCCTCCTATTTATGTTAGAATTGATTGATACCATCACCTATTAATATTATATGGACTTTAGGACCCTATGTACGAAGTTTTATAACTTTATTTTTTCGATTAGTCCACTTTATAGTATAGACTTAGAATATAGGACTTGGAGTGAAAAGGAATGAAGAACTAAGCAAGACTTTTGTCTCTGCGCAGGACTTATCTGCGCAGGACATCACTGCGCAGGTTCTAGCTGCGCAGCATGTCACGCCCCGGAAATTCTAAAAATCCATAAATATAAAATTTACATAATTAACATCTCCAAAATGCTAAATACCAAACCGGGCGCGTGAATTCTGCTATAAACCAATACCAACAAACAATACCTCAACGAGATTTTAACTCGGAGACTAGAAACAAATGCGGAAGCAAGAACAACGGTTAATAATATAAATTCCCAAAGGACCACAGTAAATACATAACCCTGGACGACCACGACCTTTCAACTATATACAAAGAGGCCCTGAAGAGTAACTACCCCAAAGGCGATCAACCTGCTCAGAAGACTCCCGATACAACGGACCTCAAACGATACCACTTGCTTTCCTGGGGGGGGGTTAAGGAAAAACAATTTGAAACAAGAAACGGGGTGAGAAAAATCTCAGTAAGCTACTAAATGCAACTAGATGTCATGCTATCATGAACAGTAATATCCAATAATCAATCGTAGCATACAATCACATAACAACAAATGAGAGGCTCCCTATCGCCAACTGTCCCATACCGGTTGGAAATAACGACCAGCTCATCATGCAACACATAAAGCTGAAATAAACACTCATAGGTGGATATGGAGCCAAGGTTCTAGAAACGGAACACCATCCTTTGAGAAGAGTCCGTTGAGCAGCATGAACGAGCTGAAGCCGGTTCCGGAACCAAGTAACAACAACAACCAGTAGTGGGAGAAACAACACATAGTCATCCCCCCACGCGAATAGCTAGAATACTCACCATAGGAGCTAGCTCATCCCAACCACGATCACGGGAAGGGGCATCCCACTCAAGGCCACTGAACATGGGGAAACTGGGTTACCAGTGAAGTACATTATACTGGACTTGGCTCGTGCCATTATAATATACATCACTGCCCAAAACAAACACAACAATGCCAGCTGGACTCCATACAAGCACATAGTAATAGATACTCGCTTGAAACAACAACGGGGGCAATGATTCCAAAGTAGGGAACCAAGCCAAAATCATCACAAGGGATGCAAACTATTTCTCATGAAGAGATCAACAACAACATCAACACATGAAGCTACTCAAAAAGAGTTAAACGGTTATCCACATTCATACATTGCAAACATGGTCACAAACGGACCCAACCCAACATTCTCAAACCATACTTAGTCAAGTACCATTACATGTTTGTTCACAAAGGAACCATACCCTATAATTACCATAAGGATGCAACTATTACTCAAGGAGAGTCAACAACAACGACAACGGGAAGTATTTCATAAAAGAATTCAACCACGTTAAACAGAATTGCTCATAAGGAGCCCAACAACATTGATCATTAAAACAATGATTCCAAGACAAGGTTCCATACCAACCAATCCTAAAGATGATACACATAAGTTACTCATTAAGAGCACAACCCAAACGGTCACTCACAAATAGTACCACGACCATTACCAAGATGACCCTAAAAGCCTACTCATAGAGATATACTAGGATACGAACTCAACTATCTCATCACACCTGGAATTCCAAAGTAGGAATTTAGAATGAATACACCTTAAGGTTAATCAAACCGTAGGTACCCAATCACTATTTCACATCTTACATCCGTTCATAGACGGACCAATTCTTAACACTCAACCGAACTAAAAAGGTAACACATTCCCATACATGATCCCCAATGCGCCAATTCAACACTTTGGTGTCCCATGACAACCCTCTAGGTACTATATGATATCACTTAAAACCTAGACCAAGTCTTATTCTAAAATCAATCCGATCAGTAAAATAACTTTCAATTAAAGGGTCTCAAGGTATGAAGTCCTCACTTATATCATAAAATGATCATAACAACTCAATAAAGTCACTCAATTGGGTTTACACAACTTGTTCACAATGGATCGATACAACTCCTCTTAACCTCAAACACCCAATAAAATCCCGAAGTATAAAACTTATAACTTAACCGAAAAACCTATACCATCTTGTAGTACTCGAAGAGAGCTTCGAAACGATAGTTTACACGCCTAAAACGGAGTCCGGATGAGAAAGTTATGGCCTCCGGAAGATCGAACGAAAAACGGACAATACTGGAAAAGGAGGGATGCGCGCGCCTCCATAAAAAGTGATGCGCGCGCCTCCTAAGGTCAGAAGGCTGCGATTTCGAAGCAGAAAAGGATGCGCGCGCCTCCCAAAACATGGTGCGCGCGCCTCCTTGCCCGGAGGGACGAAATCCGGCCAAAAATTGGGTTTCTACCATTTTTTCTTACCCATTTCATATTACAACCAAAATCAAACATAATCAACCTTCCACCAAGCATAAAGATGAACCCAAAACAACTTATAACTAGAATGGGGACTCGAATAATACCATTCATCAACCAAGATCAAGATTCAACCCAACATTCCTAAAATCACCATTTTCAACTCAATTCAAATCCAACACTTCCTACAAGTTCACCCAAGTGCCAAAACAACTTCTAAGCCTAAAATGACTCATCTCGCAACATTTAAACAACACAACCAAGGGATGATTCAATTACCCAAATTTGCACAAAAATATGAATAAATTGCAAATAGGTTCCAAAACAACCAAGAAAGCCATATAAATCAACTAGAACATTAATAGACTTAAAGATGACCATTTTTAGCATAAATGGGGAAAAAGCAACTTACCCGGATTTTATCAACGGTGATGGAACTCGAAATTTCTTTGATCCCTACGATCCTATCGACGATCTAAACAAGTTTCATGTTATGAGAAATAAGAAATAATGAGGGGAAGATGATAGAAATGAAGAGAGAAGGAAGAGAAGAAACTTACCTTTCACAATGGAGGAGAAGAGAGAGAGGAAGTGTGTTGGGAGAAAATGAGGGAGTGAGGAAGGAGAGGGGTGATGGAGGGAGTAAGTAGGATGATTAAGAAATTTACACATTGACCCCCTCCCTTACACACTAACTCAATCATCTTATTTTCCTCACTAACAATTAAGACCCAACACTCTACACTAGCACAATTAACCAATTAAATGCTAGGCACGACCACATCACGAAACCCAAAATGAACACATAAATATTTAAATAACTAAATAATTTAAATAAATAAATAAGCAAATAAATAAATAATAATTATTTATTACTAATAAAATAGAGCCTAGTTTTCGGGTCGTGACAATCTACCCTCCTTAAGAAGAATTCGCCCGCGAATTCTCTCATCAAAATCATGACACGCAGTCATAACGAGGCTACAAAATATCGGTTCCCAAATAGCACTCATAACCCCAAACAAGAACCTATTAGATAATTCAAACATAGTCTCCACGACTCAATAACCCAACATATAATACACACACATATCTCAAGTATACTCGTATCAAACATTCTAAAGTCAACTTCCTCTTTCATCCGGAATTTCAGATTCCCAAGACTATCACTTGATCACCGATCCTGAAACATAACTGATTTGGTCCCGATTAGCATTATGTCCTCAATCAACCCTTATTTCACCAATATTCATAAGTTTTACTTTTCCGGTTCTTCCGTACGTATTGACGATATACATCAACCCATAACATACTACTACCCGAACAAATAAGAGAAGGAATAGAGCTAACAATTTCTGTCACCCAATGACTCAATGATATACTCAAAATTTTACCGTTATCAACTATCCGGTTAAATATGATCCCACCACTACACTCGCTTTCCTTATAAGATGGAACATCACACAGTCATACTCTTTGAATTCCTCGAATCTACTTGCATTATTCCATACTTAGTTTTCTAAGGAAATATATCCGTCCACTTTTGATAGTCCATTAACATAACATTTCAACTTGGTCCCAAATTAAAATAGAATAAACAATCTGTTAAGGAAATGCCAATAAAATCACAATCCATCCCAAGTCATAGATAGTTCTATTTATCAAGAGTTAATCCTCGAAACACACATAAATACTTCATCACTTCTAATCGTTACTTACCTCAGTCCCTATTGGAAGCATCATTATAGATAACAAGCTGATCCGCTTCACTAAAATGAAAAACTTGACTTATCTTCAAGAAAACATAACACCGGTTATACCTTGCAAGATAACAGTGATACTAGCTAAATCCACAAAACCATATCAATACTTAAATTATCATCAATCTTTATTTTAATAATCGAAAGTTGATTTCACATTCATCGGTTCTTACTAAAGTCAAGAAATCCCAAAATATGCGTATCTCAATTTACATATTTGTCTACACTTGCAGAGATCAATTAATACCTCAAGAACCCCATTACAAAACAATAAATCCTCTAGCTCATGTTAAAACTTGCGAACCCTTGCTCCTCCAAGCAATTTTAAATAAAATCCCAAATGGGTAATAATTCTCAGCCTAAAACTTGGTGTGTATCAGTATAACATTAAGTCATTCACTCCCAAAATCAAATTACGATTTAAAATAACAATCTTTGATAACACTATGTCATTTATCCTTCCCAACGATATAACCAAAAATTCAAAATAAACGAACCCCATAATAGAAATTGCCTTGTTATTTCCTCATATTCGACCTTTGACTAACAATAGCCACTTATCAATCAAACTCTGACTAAACCACTGATCCACTTCAGGAATTTACTAATTCACCAATACAAGAGAACAAACACTAATTCGTCATAGTGACCTAATTGAACTTTCTGAAAATATCACATTTAGACCCAAAATCATCCAACTCGAAGATCGACAATTAGATTAGAATCTATTAAAACTCAATCCACACTATTCAATCAAGCTTTCCAACCACTCAGAGACCGGTCGGAATTATTTACAACTTAGTGACCAAAACGAAATATCTGCTCATACTCATCTTTAAGCATTCTTTCAAATCTCTACTACACCTTTCTCCCATGAAGATTAATATAACTTCTCACCAAAGATGCACCCACTTATAACCCATTATGCCTCTAAGCAAGGTCACACAATCAGTATAGAAATACTCACCACAAATCAATGACAACCAAGAGATTCGGACCGCATAGAAAGCTAAACCATACTACTTAACTTGTCAACACTCTATATAAGCGGCATGACCAAATCACCTTACTTTCATCATTAGCAATCACGAAATTTCGTACTCGGGGACACACCTCAACATAAATCACCTAATGAGAACAAACATACGAATATAGCTCAAGGCATTTCTACTTTACTAAATAGGTACGCCCAAGTATTCAAAGACTCACACTTCGATTCTCAAACCAGCCGACCCCAATAGAAACAATACTACTAACACCAGTCCTATGCCTCAAATACCACAAGAGAATGGCCAATCGACATCAAAATCACCTCCATAACTCAACCAATTAAGGCCATAAACTCTATCCAAACTGATAGTTAACCTGAAACCCTAAATTTTGAATCAAAACAATTTCCATATATCCAAAAGAATATATATCAAAAATCCTTGAAACAAGGTACAAGATATCATTGATCACCCCAATTTCTCAATAACTTAATCGTCTCACTTCTTCGATCTCAAACCTTACTATTAAAGGCAACTAGTTGACCCCAAATAAAACTTAGTTTCTCTAAACCGCTCAAAATCATAACACCTAAGTGTTGAAACCTATTCAATATCAGAGTTCTTATTCCCTTGCAAGGTCTAAAACCATTGCTCTGATACCAACTGTCACGCCCCGGAAATTCTAAAAATCCATAAATATAAAATTTACATAATTAACATCTCCAAAATGCTAAATACCAAACCGGGCGCGTGAATTCTGCTATAAACCAATACCAACAAACAATACCTCAACGAGATTTTAACTCGGAGACTAGAAACAAACGCGGAAGCAAGAACAACTGTTAATAATATAAATTCCCAAAGGACCACAGTAAATACATAACCCTGGACGACCACGACCTTTCAACTATATACAAAGAGGCCCTGAAGAGTAACTACCCCAAAGGCGATCAACCTGCTCAGAAGACTCCCGATACAACGGACCTCAAACGATACCACTTGCTTTCCTGGGGGGGGGGGTTAAGGAAAAACAATTTGAAACAAGAAACGGGGTGAGAAAAATCTCAGTAAGCTACTAAATGCAACTAGATGTCATGCTATCATGAACAGTAATATCCAATAATCAATCGTAGCATACAATCACATAACAACAAATGAGAGGCTCCCTATCGCCAACCGTCCCATACCGTTGGAAATAACGACCAGCTCATCATGCAACACATAAAGCTGAAATAAACACTCATAGGTGGATACGGAGCCAAGGTTCTAGAAACGGAACACCATCCTTTGAGAAGAGTCCGTTGAGCAGCATGAACGAGCTGAAGCCGGTTCCGGAACCAAGTAACAACAACAACCAGTAGTGGGAGAAACAACACATAGTCATCCCCCCACGCGAATAGCTAGAATACTCACCATAGGAGCTAGCTCATCCCAACCACGATCACGGGAAGGGGCATCCCACTCAAGGCCACTGAACATGGGGAAACTGGGTTACCAGTGAAGTACATTATACTGGACTTGGCTCGTGCCATTATAATATACATCACTGCCCAAAACAAACACAACAATGCCAGCTGGACTCCATACAAGCACATAGTAATAGATACTCGCTTGAAACAACAACGGGGGCAATGATTCCAAAGTAGGGAACCAAGCCAAAATCATCACAAGGGATGCAAACTATTTCTCATGAAGAGATCAACAACAACATCAACACATGAAGCTACTCAAAAAGAGTTAAACGGTTATCCACATTCATACATTGCAAACATGGTCACAAACGGACCCAACCCAACATTCTCAAACCATACTTAGTCAAGTACCATTACATGTTTGTTCACAAAGGAACCATACCCTATAATTACCATAAGGATGCAACTATTACTCAAGGAGAGTCAACAACAACGACAACGGGAAGTATTTCATAAAAGAATTCAACCACGTTAAACAGAATTGCTCATAAGGAGCCCAACAACATTGATCATTAAAACAATGATTCCAAGACAAGGTTCCATACCAACCAATCCTAAAGATGATACACATAAGTTACTCATTAAGAGCACAACCCAAACGGTCACTCACAAATAGTACCACGACCATTACCAAGATGACCCTAAAAGCCTACTCATAGAGATATACTAGGATTACGAACTCAACTATCTCATCACACCTGGAATTCCAAAGTAGGAATTTAGAATGAATACACCTTAAGGTTAATCAAACCGTAGGTACCCAATCACTATTTCACATCTTACATCCGTTCATAGACGGACCAATTCTTAACACTCAACCGAACTAAAAAGGTAACACATTCCCATACATGATCCCCAATGCGCCAATTCAACACTTTGGTGTCCCATGACAACCCTCTAGGTACTATATGATATCACTTAAAACCTAGACCAAGTCTTATTCTAAAATCAATCCGATCAGTAAAATAACTTTCAATTAAAGGGTCTCAAGGTATGAAGTCCTCACTTATATCATAAAATGATCATAACAACTCAATAAAGTCACTCAATTGGGTTTACACAACTTGTTCACAATGGATCGATACAACTCTCTTAACTCAAACACCCAATAAAATCCCGAAGTATAAAACTTATAACTTAACCGAAAAACCTATACCATCTTGTAGTACTCGAAGAGAGCTTCGAAACGATAGTTTACACGCCTAAAACGGAGTCCGGATGAGAAAGTTATGGCCTCCGGAAGATCGAACGAAAAACGGACAATACTGGAAAAGGAGGGATGCGCGCGCCTCCATAAAAAGTGATGCGCGCGCCTCCTAAGGTCAGAAGGCTGCGATTTCGAAGCAGAAAAGGATGCGCGCGCCTCCCAAAACATGGTGCGCGCGCCTCCTTGCCCGGAGGGACGAAATCCGGCCAAAAATTGGGTTTCTACCATTTTTCTTACCCATTTCATATTACAACAAAATCAAACATAATCAACCTTCCACCAAGCATAAAGATGACCCAAAACAACTTATAACTAGAATGGGGACTCGAATAATACCATTCATCAACCAAGATCAAGATTCAACCCAACATTCCTAAAATCACCATTTTCAACTCAATTCAAATCCAACACTTCCTACAAGTTCACCCAAGTGCCAAAACAACTTCTAAGCCTAAAATGACTCATCTCGCAACATTTAAACAACACAACCAAGGGATGATTCAATTACCCAAATTTGCACAAAATATGAATAAATTGCAAATAGGTTCCAAAACAACCAAGAAAGCCATATAAATCAACTAGAACATTAATAGACTTAAAGATGACCATTTTTAGCATAAATGGGGAAAAAGCAACTTACCCGGATTTTATCAACGGTGATGGAACTCGAAATTTCTTTGATCCCTACGATCCTATCGACGATCTAAACAAGTTTCATGTTATGAGAAATAAGAAATAATGAGGGGAAGATGATAGAAATGAAGAGAGAAGGAAGAGAAGAAACTTACCTTTCACAATGGAGGAGAAGAGAGAGAGGAAGTGTGTTGGGAGAAAATGAGGGAGTGAGGAAGGAGAGGGGTGATGGAGGGAGTAAGTAGGATGATTAAGAAATTTACACATTGACCCCCTCCCTTACACACTAACTCAATCATCTTATTTTCCTCACTAACAATTAAAGACCCAACACTCTACACTAGCACAATTAACCAATTAATGCTAGGCACGACCACATCACGAAACCAAAATGAACACATAAATATTTAAATAACTAAATAATTTAAATAAATAAATAAGCAAATAAATAAATAATAATTATTTATTACTAATAAAATAGAGCCTAGTTTTCGGGTCGTGACAATCTACCCTCCTTAAGAAGAATTCGCCCGCGAATTCTCTCATCAAAATCATGACACGCAGTCATAACGAGGCTACAAAATATCGGTTCCCAAATAGCACTCATAACCCCAAACAAGAACCTATTAGATAATTCAAACATAGTCTCCACGACTCAATAACCCAACATATAATACACACACATATCTCAAGTATACTCGTATCAAACATTCTAAAGTCAACTTCCTCTTTCATCCGGAATTTCAGATTCCCAAGACTATCACTTGATCACCGATCCTGAAACATAACTGATTTGGTCCCGATTAGCATTATGTCCTCAATCAACCCTTATTTCACCAATATTCATAAGTTTTACTTTTCCGGTTCTTCCGTACGTATTGACGATATACATCAACCCATAACATACTACTACCCGAACAAATAAGAGAAGGAATAGAGCTAACAATTTCTGTCACCCAATGACTCAATGATATACTCAAAATTTTACCGTTATCAACTATCCGGTTAAATATGATCCCACCACTACACTCGCTTTCCTTATAAGATGGACAGTCATCACACAGTCATATAGTTTTCTAAGGAAATATATCCGTTCCACTTTTGATAGTCCATTACATAACATTTCAACTTGGTCCCAAATTAAAATAGAATAAACAATCTGCGTTGAAATGCCAATAAAATCACAATCCATCCCAAGTCATAGAAGTTCTATTTATCAAGAGTTAATCCTCGAAACACACATAAATACTTCATCACTTCTAATCGTTACTTACCCAGTCCCTAATTGGAAGCATCATTATAGATAACAAGCTGATCCGCTTCACTAAAATGAAAAACTTGACTTATCTTCAAGAAAACATAACAACGGTTATACCTTGCAAGATAACAGTGATACTAGCTAAATCCACAAAACCATATCAATACTTAAATTATCATCAATCTTT
>JAOWBW010002920.1:0-47917 GCA_026119855.1 Campanula takesimana
AACATTTTCACACTAGCCCAAATAACTCGAATAAAATGCTAGGCATAAATATTATAACACATAAAGTTGCACGCATAAATATTTAAATAAAAATAATTTAATAATTAAATAAGCAAATAATTAAATAAAAATCATTTAATTACTAATAAAATAGAGCCTATATTTCGGGTCGTGACATTCACTCCCCTTAAAGAAAATTCGACCCGAATTTAACGAGACCACCTTAAACAAAAAGCCAACGGAAATTTCCTCTCGATCTCATCTCGGAGCTGCCACGTCGACTCCTCGATATTGTTATGATTCTCACAGAACTCGAACCAACGCGATGCTCTTGTTCTCAACTCTTGGACTTTAGAATCTAAGATCCGAACCGGTCGTTCCTCATAACTCATATCGGGCTCAATATCCTCCGGTATCCTCGGTAACACGTGAGACGGATCATGAACATACTTCTAAGCATAGAACGTGAAACGTTATGCAACCGGTCCAAAGATGATGGTAACGCGAGTCGATACGCAAGAAGTCCAACCCTTCCCAAGATCTCAAACGGGCCAATAAAACTCGGAGCCAACTGCCTTCTTCCAAACCTACGAATACCCACCTTTGGAGATACTTTCAAAACACCAAATCACCAATCTGAAACTAAGATCTCGCCTTCGGGTATCTCCGTAGCTCTTATGTCGACTCTGGGCTGTCTTCAATCTATCCCGGATAACTCAAACTTTTCAACCGAATCTCGAAGCAAATCAATACCCAAAACTTTCGCTTCACAAACCTCATCCCAACAAAATAGGCGATCTACACTTTCTTCCATACAAGGCCTCAAACGGTGCCATCTCGATACTAGCCTGATAACTGTTGTTGTACGAGAATTCCACTAACGGTAGATGCGAATCCCAAGAATCGGAAAAGTCTATCGAACACGCTCGCAACATATCCTCAAGAATCTGAATAGTCCTCTCGGACGACCGTCTGTCTGGGGATGAAAAGCTGTGTGCTGAAACGCAAATCGTACCAAAGCTTCCTGAAACGCCTTCCAGAATCTAGAAGTGAACCTCGGTCTCGATCTGACACAATGCTAACCGGAATCCCATGCAATCTAACAATCTCATCAATATAAAGGGTTGCAAGCTTTTCCATCGAATATCTGATACAATAGGCAAGAAATGGGCACTCTTGGTCAATCTATCCACTATCACCCAACACTGTCAAACTTTCTTCGGGTACGAGGCAGTCCCGTAACGAAGTTCCATAGTCACATGCTCCCATTTCACTCGGGAATCTCCAACGGCTGAAGCAATCCCGCGGGTCTCTGATGCTCGGCTTTGACCTGCTGACACGTTAAACACCTCGATACATACTCGGCTATTTCCCTTTTCATATTAATCCACCAAAATTGTTGCTTCAAATCCTGATACATCTTCGTACTACCCGGATGAATAGTGTATCTCGATTTGTGACCCTCATCACTAAAACTCTTGCTCTTTATTCCACAAACATCGGGTACGCACAAACGACACGGAAAGTCAACACTCCACTCGAACTAATCGAAAAATCCTCGAAGTCTTTTCCTTCAATTTACCCATTATCTTCATCAACTCGGATTTTCTTTCTGAGCTTCCTTTATCCTCTGAATTAGGGTCGGAGACACCCTAATATTCGCAAAAAAATAGCCCCATGTCTCGATTCACGAGGAGACAATCTCGAACATCCTCTAGCATTTTCCATTCACGAACCATCATCGAAGCCACATAAGACCTTCTACTAATCGCATCGGCTACCACATTCGCCTCCCGGATGATAAGAAATCGTGCAATCATAATCCTTCAACAATTCCATCCATCGCGCTGTCGGTTGTTCAACTCTTTCTGGGAGAAAAGGTACTTCAAACTCTTGTGATCCGTAAAAATCTCAAACTTCGCTCCATAAAGATAGTGCTTCCACTTGTGCAACGCAAAGACAATCGCCGCCAACTCCATATCATGAGCGGGTAATTCTGTTCACTAGGGGTCAACTTCCTCGAAGCATAGCGATGACTTACCATTCTGCATCAACACACAACCAAACCCTCTTTCGAAGCATCACTATAAATCACTAGGCCATCGTCCCATTAGGCAAAGTCAAAATCGGTGCGGTTGTTAACCTCTTCTTCAATTCCTCGAAACTCTTGCCACATTTCTCGGTCCACACAAACGGAACGTTCTTTCGGGTCAACTGAGTCATCGGAGTAGCAATCCCGAAAACCCCTTCAATAAACCTTCGGTAATAACCGGCTAAACCCAGAACTAGAAAACTTCCGAATCTCGGGTCACTGACTCGGGTCTCTTCCAATCCACTATGGCCTCAATCTTAGACGGATCCACAGAAATCCCATCTTTCGAAATAACATGACCAGAAATGACACCTTCTCAAGCCAAAATTCGCATTTACTGAACTTCGCAAATAATTTCTCCCTTGCAAGAACGGATAAAACTGTCCTCAAGTGCTGCTCGTGCTCATCTCGAGATTTTGAATAGACAAGAATGTCGTCGATGAAGACCACCACGAACGAGTCAAGATAGGGATGGAAAATCCGGTTCATCAAATCCATAAATACGGCCGGCGCGTTAGTCAACCCAAACGGCATAACCAAGAACTCATAATGACCATAACGAGTGCGAAAAGCAGTCTTCGAATATCCTCCGATCGAACCTTCAACTGATGGTACCCACTCCTCAAATCAAGCTTAGAGAAAACCACGGACCCTTGAAGCTGATCAAACAAATCATCGATGTGCGGTAGAGGATACTTGTTCTTCACCGTAACCTGATTCAATTTCGGTAATCGATGCACAACCTCAACGAACCATCTTTCTTCCGCACAAATAAAACCGGTGCTCCCCACGGGGAAACACTAGGGCGGATAAACCTCTATCAAGCAACTCTTGCAACTGAACTTCAGTTCTTTCAATTCTGCGGGAGCTAACCTATAAGGCGCTTCGAAATCGGAGCCGTACCCGGCAAAAGATCTATACAAAATTCAATCTCACGATCGGGAGGCATCTCATACTCAGTAGAGAAAACATCGGGAAAATACCGAACTACCCGAAACACTATCAAAACTAGGGGATTCTTTCCTAGTATCAAGAACACTAGCCAAATACCCCTCACAACCACTATGCAATAATCTTCTCGCTTTCATAAAAGAAAATTAAGCGAACCTTTCTACTCAGAGGACAAGCCTCAAACACAAACTAGGCAAATCGGGAATAGAAAAAGTAACAGTTTCTTACGGCAATCAACGGAAGCATGAAACTTGCTCAACCAATCCATACCCAAAATGACATCAAAGTCTTGGATAGGAAGAACCACCAAATCCGCACAAAGGACTCGACCACAAATAACCACGTCACAAGCACGAAAGAACCGATCAGAAATCAAGCATTCTCCTAGGGGTCGACACCTCTAGCACGTACGGTAAGACTCGAATGCAGCATTTAACATAGAAGCAAATTGCAAGAAATGTATGAATGAGATGATCCTGGATCTACTAACGACTCGTGCGCTCACATTAGACACAGAGAAATAATACCTCCAATAACGGATGGATCATCGGTAGCTTGTTGTTGATTCATTGCAAACACTTTCCCTGAACTTGGGCTTCCCGGCGGATCCCTTTCTGACCCTGATTAAAACCAACTCCTGACCCGGATGCTTGTCCTTTACCTCTCGGGCAATCTTTTACAGAGTGACCCATTGACACAATTTGTGCACCTTCCTTGCTTCTTCCAACAACGGTCCTCAGAATGACCTTCCTTTTGACAATACGAACAAAGCCTCCTAATTTGGCTCCCTTGGTCCGGAAGTGGTACCCGGGTTCCTTGGGATCGGTTGCCCTCGGGACTGAGATTGTCCCCCAAAGTTACCTCGATTATCGGAACGGTGTTGTGCTTTGCTTTGAGCTCCTAGCTTAATCGGATTAGCTACCTCAGTCTTCCTTTTATGCCCCCCAATATCTTGCTCTATCAAATAGGCTCGGTCCACCGCATCTTGAAAAGTCACTATCCGTTGAGCAATCAGTTGAGTACGATGGAGGTCTTCAACCCCGAATAACCTCATAGCCTTTTGTTCCTCGGTCCTCACCAAATAGTCGCAATACCGGGCTAATTCTATGAACTTAGCCGAGTATTGTGCTATAGACAACACACCTTGCTCCAAGTGAGTAGCTCGATCTCCTTGTGATTCTGATCAACAACCGGATAAACTGCTCTCTGAACTTACGCACGAACAAACTCCCACGCATACACTGTGTGAGTATCATCCAAGTAGCTTTAACGCCCTTCCACCAATGCTCGGCGGCTCCCACAAGCTTGTAAGCCGCAACACCGGACCTTGTCCTCATCCGTGCACCCAAATACATCATAAATCTTCTCATAGACTCAATCCATAACTCAGCTTTCCGAAACATCGGGTTCCCCATTGAATTCAACCGTTTTAAGTTTCAAGAATTGCTCCAACCCATAACGGGGTGGTGCTTGTTCTACCTCGGACCTTGATCATGAAGCTTCATGGACGCCTCAAACATGCCTTGAAACATGGCACGTGCTTCATCCCTTGTATCATTCGGATTCTGTGCCCCACTAGCACTCCTCTGTTTCTTCTTCCAGACATTGAAAACAATTACCTGCATAAGACATCAACCATTAATCACTCCGCACTCTACTACCCACCTAGGTCATATAATCCACCTAGACTATACATAGAGCTAATGCCATAGCTCTGATACCAACTGTCGCGACCCCGGACCCCGCGGGCCCCGGGACCGCGATCTGGACGTCGACTCTAACATAAACTCCAAAATACCGAAGTTAAAAATTTCATTTAACACCAAAGGTGATGAACCAAAGTTTTACAAAATCGAGTTTGATAAAACCAAATACAACTTATCATAACTTCCACAAGTTTATGCTAACAAGAATACAAATATACAAAATCCTAATGACGTCAATGTTTGGCAAATATCCCCAAAAGTTACACATTGATATAATGCAAACCAACCTATACAACTTTCCCAAAAGAACGGATCCACACTCGACGTCCTCGACTCTCGTGATCAGCGAGACTAATCCTTAGCACCTGGGGGGGGGGTTTTCAAAAAACAAAGATAAAAGAAACGGGGGTGAGATAAATCTCAATAAGTTACTAATGCAACTACATGACATGCTATGATGCAATAAGCAATAAACAATAATATTATCACGTATCACATAGCATTTATCGTGTATCAGATAGAGCGGAAATAAACACATAACAAAGGATATAGCCAAGGTTTTCCAAACCGGAACATCAAAATAAAGGATCGCTGCGCAGCTTCAATTATCAAACCAAATCAACATCTTCATAATAGCATGAAAGCCGAAGAGAAAACCCCGGTAACGGAACCAATAACCAAAGAAGTGTCACAAGGGACGGGAGACATGCCACAAAGTCATGCCTCCAGAAATAGCTAAAGTGCACACAAAGGAGCTAGCTCTTCTCACATCCAAGGCCAATCTGGAGGAGGGTAATAATGGGGCAAAACAATGGTCAACTCACAATGGACTTGGCCGTGCCATCATAAGTTTCGCATCGCCCAAACACACACAAAATACCAGCTGGACTTTCACGTAAAGGCTAAGTAATTAAATACTAGCACGATAAACAACAAAGGATTCCAAAGTAGGGAATCATGCCAAGTAATCACCAAGAAGATGAAATGAACCAACAATACACAATAAGGTGCTTCGAAGTCCAAAATAACAATCAATGAATTTCAAACACAAACTTGATCACAAAGGACCCAATTCTATCACTAAAGTGTACTAAGATGTTCACTAAGGTCAACTAGAAGGACACCCAAAACTTGGACCGAAACGCGTTCCTTAATCACACAAACTAACAAAGTGTAAAGTTTCAGGGGTTCTGTGCGGCCGCCCAAAGTGGTTGTGCGGTCGCCCAAGGTGCCTCAATTCAAGAACAAAAACTCTCAGAAAGATGCGCGGCCGCCCAGTAAGTTTTGTGCGGTCACACAACATGCCGGAATCGCCAGAAATCGGGAAGAACAACATGGGTTCTTCCATTTTCAACCCAAAACACAAAACACCCAAATCCAACACTCCCAACAAGATTTCTAAGGTACCCAAACATTATTTAAACAAAGAGGGGACCTTAACAACACCCTTAATCAACCAAACCCAAGATTAAATCAAGGCATTCATCAATTCACCATTTTTAACCAAAAACTCAATAAATTCCAAATAAATTCAAACTCATCCAAACTTCAAATGTAACACATAAATCATCATATAAGCATGATATGAACATTTTAGCATTTAAATGGGGGAAAAGTAACTTACTTGAATTTTCTCAAAGTTGATGGATTTCAAATCTTTTTGAGTCTACGCGATCCTAGCGACGATCTAAACACGTTTCATGATTTAAGAATGAGAGAAGATGAGAGGAAGAAGGAGAAAATGAAGAGAGATGAAGAGGAAGAAAACTTACCAACTTGGAGGAGAGAGAGAGACTTGTCTGGGAAAATGGGGTGGAGTAAGGTGAGGGAGAAGGAGGTGAGGGAAGGTGTAGGGAGGGAGTAGGGAAAAATGTTTAAAAGGTTTACACTGGCCCCCTCTCTCACACTACGCACAAACTACACTCCCAACTAACAATTAAGACCCAACATTTTCACACTAGCCCAAATAACTCGAATAAAATGCTAGGCATAAATATTATAACACATAAGTTGCACGCATAATTATTTAAATAAATAATAATTTAAATAATTAAATAAGCAAATAATTAAATAAAAATCATTTAATTACTAATAAAATAGAGCCTATATTTCGGGTCGTGACATTCACTCCCCCTTAAAGAAAATTCGACCCGAATTTTAACGAGACTCACCTTAAACAAAAAGCCACGGAAATTTCCTCTCGATCTCATCTCGGAGCTGCCACGTCGACTCCTCGATGTTATGATTCCTCCACAGAACTCGAACCAACGCGATGCTCTTGTTTCTCAACTCTTGGACTTTAGAATCTAAGATCCGAACCGGTCGTTCCTCATAACTCATATCGGGCTCAATATCCTCCGGTATCCTCGGTAACACGTGAGACGGATCATGAACATACTTCCTAAGCATAGAAACGTGGAAAACGTTATGCAACCGGTCCAAAGATGATGGTAACGCGAGTCGATACGCAAGAAGTCCAACCCTTCCCAAGATCTCAAAACGGGCCAATAAACCTCGGAGCCAACTTGCCTTTCTTCCCAAACCTACGAATACCCACCTTTGGAGATACTTTCAAAAACACCAAATCACCAATCTGGAAACTAAGATCTCGCCTTCGGTTATCTCCGTAGCTCTTATGTCGACTCTGGGCTGTCTTCAATCTATCCCGGATAACTCTAACCTTTTCAACCGAATCTCGAAGCAAATCAATACCCAAAACTTTCGCTTCACCAACCTCATCCCCAACAAATAGGCGATCTACACTTTCTTCCATACAAAGCCTCAAACGGTGCCATCTCGATACTAGCCTGATAACTGTTGTTGTACGAGAATTCCACTAACGGTAGATGCGAATCCCAAGAATCGGAAAAGTCTATCGAACACGCTCGCAACATATCCTCAAGAATCTGAATAGTCCTCTCGGACTGACCGTCTGTCTGGGGATGAAAAGCTGTGCTGAAACGCAAATCTGTACCCAAAGCTTCCTGAAACGCCTTCCAGAATCTAGAAGTGAACCTCGGGTCTCGATCTGACACAATGCTAACCGGAATCCCATGCAATCTAACAATCTCATCAATATAAAGGGTTGCAAGCTTTTCCATCGAATCTCTGATATCAATAGGCAAGAAATGGGCACTCTTGGTCAATCTATCCACTATCACCCAAACACTGTCAAACTTTCTTCGGGTACGAGGCAGTCCCGTAACGAAGTCCATAGTCACATGCTCCCATTTCCACTCGGGAATCTCCAACGGCTGAAGCAATCCCGCGGGTCTCTGATGCTCGGCTTTGACCTGCTGACACATTAAACACCTCGATACATACTCGGCTATTTCCCTTTTTCATATTAATCCACCAAAATTGTTGCTTCAAATCCTGATACATCTTCGTACTACCCGGATGAATAGTGTATCTCGATTTGTGACCCTCATCTAAAACTTGCCCTCTTTATTCCACCAACATCGGGTACGCACAAACGACCACGGAAAGTCAACACTCCACTCGAGCTAATCGAAAAATCCTCGAAGTTCTTTTCCTTCAATTTACCCATTATCTTCATCAACTCGGGATTTTCTTTCTGAGCTTCCTTTATCCTCTGAATTAGGGTCGGAGACACCCTAATATTCGCAAAAATAGCCCCATGTCTCGATTCACGAGGAGACCAATCTCGAACATCCTCTAGCATTTTCCATTCACGAACCATCATCGAAGCCACATAAGACCTTCTACTAATCGCATCGGCTACCACATTCGCCTTCCCCGGATGATAAGAAATCGTGCAATCATAATCCTTCAACAATTCCATCCATCGGCGCTGTCGGTTGTTCAACTCTTTCTGGGAGAAAAGGTACTTCAAACTCTTGTGATCCGTAAAAATCTCAAACTTCGCTCCATAAAGATAGTGCTTCCACTTGTGCAACGCAAAGACAATCGCCGCCAACTCCATATCATGAGTCGGGTAATTCTGTTCACTAGGGGTCAACTTCCTCGAAGCATACGCGATGACTTTCCCATTCTGCATCAACACACAACCCAAACCCTCTTTCGAAGCATCACTATAAATCACTAGGCCATCGCTCCCATTAGGCAAAGTCAAAATCGGTGCGGTTGTTAACCTCTTCTTCAATTCCTCGAAACTCTTGCCACATTTCTCGGTCCACACAAACGGAACGTTCTTTCGGGTCAACTGAGTCATCGGAGTAGCAATCCTCGAAAACCCTTCAATAAACCTTCGGTAATAACCGGCTAAACCCAGAAAACTACGAATCTCGGTCACTGACTCGGGTCTCTTCCAATCCACTATGGCCTCAATCTTAGACGGATCCACAGAAATCCCATCTTTCGAAATAACATGACCCAGAAATGACACCTTCTCAAGCCAAAACTCGCATTTACTGAACTTCGCAAATAATTTCTCCCTTGCAAGAACGGATAAAACTGTCCTCAAGTGCTGCTCGTGCTCATCTCGAGATTTTGAATAGACAAGAATGTCGTCGATGAAGACCACCACGAACGAGTCAAGATAGGGATGGAAAATCCGGTTCATCAAATCCATAAATACGGCCGGCGCGTTAGTCAACCCAAACGGCATAACCAAGAACTCATAATGACCATAACGAGTGCGAAAAGCAGTCTTCGGAATATCCTCCGATCGAACCTTCAACTGATGGTACCCACTCCTCAAATCAAGCTTAGAGAAAACCACGGACCCTTGAAGCTGATCAAACAAATCATCGATGTGCGGTAGAGGATACTTGTTCTTCACCGTAACCTGATTCAATTTCCGGTAATCGATGCACAACCTCAACGAACCATCTTTCTTCCGCACAAATAAAACCGGTGCTCCCCACGGGGAAACACTAGGGCGGATAAACCCTCTATCAAGCAACTCTTGCAACTGAACCTTCAGTTCTTTCAATTCTGCGGGAGCTAACCTATAAGGCGCTTTCGAAATCGGAGCCGTACCCGGCAAAAGATCTATACAAAATTCAATCTCACGATCGGGAGGCATCTCATACTCGGTAGAGAAAACATCGGGAAATTACCGAACTACCCGAACACTATCAAAACTAGGGGATTCTTTCCTAGTATCAAGAACACTAGCCAAATACCCCTCACAACCACTATGCAATAATCTTCTCGCTTTCATAAAAGAAATTAAGCGAACCTTTCTACTCAGAGGACAAGCCTCAAACACAAACTTAGGCACATCGGGAATAGAAAAAGTAACAGTTTTCTTACGGCAATCAACGGACGCATGAAACTTGCTCAACCAATCCATACCCAAAATGACATCAAAGTCTTGGATAGGAAGAACCACCAAATCCGCACAAAGGACTCGACCACAAATAACCACGTCACAAGCACGAAAGACTCGATCAGAAATCAAGCATTCTCCTATAGGGGTCGACACCTCTAGCACGTACGGTAAAGACTCGAATGCAGCATTTAACATAGAAGCAAATTGCACAGAAATGTATGAATGAGATGATCCTGGATCTACTAACGCTCGTGCGCTCACATTAGACACAGAAATAATACCTCCAATAACGGATGGATCATCGGTAGCTTGTTGTTGATTCATTGCAAACACTTTCCCTTGAACCTTGGGCTTCCCGGCGGCATCCCTTTTCTGACCCTGATTAAAACCAACTCCTGACCCGGATGCTTGTCCTCTACCTCTCGGGCAATCTTTTACAGAGTGACCCATTTGACCACAATTTGTGCACCTTCCTTGCTTCTTCCAACAACGGTCCTCAGAATGACCTTCCTTTTGACAATACGAACAAAGCCTCCTAATTTGGCTCCCTTGGTTCCCGGAAGTGGTACCCGGGTTCCTTGGGATCGGTTGCCCTCGGGACTGAGATTGTCCCCCAAAGTTACCTCGATTATCGGAACGGTGTTGTGGCTTGCTTTGAGCTCCTAGCTTAATCGGATTAGCTACCTCAGTCTTCCTTTTATGCTCCCCAATGTCTTGCTCTATCAAATAGGCTCGGTCCACCGCATCTTGAAAAGTCACTATCCGTTGAGCAATCAGTTGAGTACGGATGGAGGTCTTCAAACCCCGAATAAACCTCATAGCCTTTTGTTCCTCGGTCCTCACCAAATAGTCGCAATACCGGGCTAATTCTATGAACTTAGCCGAGTATTGTGCTATAGACAACACACCTTGCTCCAAGTTGAGTAGCTCGATCTCCTTGTGATTCTGATCAACAACCGGAATAAAATGCTCTCTGAACTTACGCACGAACAACTCCCACGCATACACTGTGTGAGTATCATCCCAAGTAGCTTTAACGCCCTTCCACCAATGCTCGGCGGCTCCCACAAGCTTGTAAGCCGCAAACCGGACCTTGTCCTCATCCGTGCACCCAAATACATCATAAATCTTCTCCATAGACTCAATCCATAACTCAGCTTTCCGAACATCGGGTTCCCCATTGAATTCAACCGGTTTAAGTTTCAAGAATTGCTCCAAACCATAACGGGGTGGTGCTTGTTCTACCCTCGGACCTTGATCATGAATGGCCTTCATGGACGCCTCAAACATGCCTTGAAACATGGCACGTGCTTCATCCCTTGTATCATTCGGATTCTGTGCCCCACTAGCACCTCCTCTGTTTCTTCTTCCAGACATTGAAAACAATTACCTGCATAAGACATCAACCATTAATCACTCCGCACTCTACTACCCACCTAGGTCATACTAATCCACCTAGACTTATACATAGAGCTAATGCCATAGCTCTGATACCAACTGTCGCGACCCCGGACCCCGCGGGCCCCGGGACCGTGATCTGGACGTCGACTCTAACAATAAACTCCAAAATACCGAAGTTAAAAATTTCATTTAACACCAAAAGGTGATGAACCAAAGTTTTACAAAATCGAGTTTGATAAAAACCAAATACAACTTATCATAAACTTCCACAAGTTTATGCTAACAAGAATACAAATATACAAAATCCTAATGACGTCAATGTTCGGTACAAATATCCCCAAAAGGTTACACATTGATATAATGCAAACCAACCTATACAACTTTCCCCAAAAGAACGGATCCACACTCGACGTCCTCGCTCTCGTGATCAGCGAGACTAATCCTTAGCACCTGGGGGGGGGGTTAAGGAAAAACAAAGATAAAAGAAACGGGGTGAGATAAATCTCAATAAGTTACTAATGCAACTACATGACATGCTATGATGCAATAAGCAATAAACAATAATAATTATCACGTATCACATAGCATTTATCGTGTATCAGATAGCAGCGGAAATAAACACATAACAAAGGATATAGCCAAGGTTTTCCAAACCGGAACATCCAAATAAAGGATCGCTGCGCAGCTTCAATTATCAACCAAATCAACATCTTCATAATAGCATGAAAGCCGAAGAGAAAACCCCGGTACCGGAACCAATAACCAAAGAAGTGTCACAAGGGACGGGAGACATGCCACAAAGTCATGCTCCAAGAAATAGCTAAAGTGCACACAAAGGAGCTAGCTCTTCTCACATCCAAGGCCAATCTGGAGGAGGGTAATAATGGGGCAAAACAATGGTCAACATCACAATGGACTTGGCCGTGCCATCATAATGTTTCGCATCGCCCAAACACACACAAAATACCAGCTGGACTTTCACGTAAAGGCTAAGTAATAAAATACTAGCACGATAAACAACAAAGGATTCCAAAGTAGGGAATCATGCCAAGTAATCACCAAGAAGATGAAATGAACCAACAATACACAATAAAGGTGCTTCGAAGTCCAAAATAACAATCAATGAATTTCAAACACAAACTTGATCACAAAGGACCCAATTCTATCACTAAAGTGTACTAAGATGTTCACTAAGGTCAACTAGAAGGACAACCAAAACTTGGACCGAAACGCGTTCCTTAATCACACAAACTAACAAAGTGTAAAGTTTCAGGGGTTCTGTGCGGCCGCCCAAAGTTGGTTGTGCGGTCGCCCAAGGTGCCTCAATTCAAGAACAAAAACTCTCAGAAAGATGCGCGGCCGCCCAGTAAGTTTTGTGCGGTCGCACAACATGCCGGAATCGCCAGAAATCGGGAAGAACAACATGGGTTCTTCCATTTTCAACCCAAAACACAAAACACCCAAAATCCAACACTCCCAACAAGATTTCTAAGGTACCCAAACATTATTTAAACAAAGAGGGGACCTTAACAACACCCTTAATCAACCAAACCCAAGATTAAATCAAGGCATTCATCAATTCACCATTTTTAACCAAAAACTCAATAAATTCCAAATAAATTCAAAACTCATCCAAACTTCAAATGTAACACATAAATCATCATATAAGCATGATATGAACATTTTAGCATTTAAATGGGGGAAAAGTAACTTACTTGAATTTTCTCAAAGTTGATGGATTTCAAATCTTTTTGAGTCTACGCGATCCTAGCGACGATCTAAACACGTTTCATGATTTAAGAAATGAGAGAAGATGAGAGGAAGAAGGAGAAAATGAAGAGAGATGAAGAGGAAGAAAACTTACCAAACTTGGAGGAGAGAGAGAGACTTGTCTGGGAAAAATGGGGTGGAGTAAGGTGAGGGAGAAGGAGGTGAGGGAAGGTGTAGGGAGGGAGTAGGGAAAAATGTTTAAAAGGTTTACACTGGCCCCCTCTCTCACACTACGCACAAACTACACTCCCAACTAACAATTAAGACCCAACATTTTCACACTAGCCCAAATAACTCGAATAAAATGCTAGGCATAAATATTATAACACATAAGTTGCACGCATAATTATTTAAATAAATAATAATTTAAATAATTAAATAAGCAAATAATTAAATAAAAATCATTTAATTACTAATAAAATAGAGCCTATATTTCGGGTCGTGACATCAACAACTTTCAAACCCATTTTAAATACAAAATCAAATTAAATCTGATCTTTTTTTTGGTTACCATAAACTAAAATTGATTGTAAAACAGTAAATAGCAAAAATACCCCCATATTCAAAACTCAAGATATGTCCCCAAATTGACCCAACTCATGACAACCTCTATACCAGCAACTTCAGGCTTGTGGCATACCATTTTATGGAGCCATCCACATTCATTTTTAAGATTGTTACAGATCCATTGAGAATCAGCCACTACAAGTTGTTTGCAATAGAATAGCACATACATATGTAGAGTCCATCATCAGTTGAATTTGGTTTTGGCAAACATACAAACAGGTTAAGTGCATTAATCAAATGCCTCACCAAACACTCCAAACCCAATTACAACTCAGTCATAAACAGGAGGGAAGGGGCATTAAGTGGGGAAGTACTTTAAAACCGTGATGGCCTAACTGTAATTGAGATGGCAAAGGTAAAGCCTTGTTGAGTAGAGGGCATTTCATCAGTTATTGATTCTATAAAGCTATTAAATGACACAAGTAGCAGAATAGTTGAACAAACTAATAGATAATTTTACTCTGGTTGAACGCTTGAGTTCTTGGGTGATGCAGAGATACCAAGACCAGACTCACAAACTTGAATTTTCATCAGCAACTTATGATACTTGAATTGATACTACTGCAAATATTACCAACTTCAATAGTTAAGACTCTTTGCACGAAATCCAGTCAGAATATAGAGTAACCCAGGAGGGAAATCGACCTCTCTACAGAATCATTTAAAATGAATCATGATTAAGAAATTAAATTGAAATTTTAAGTACAATAATAGACTAAACAATAAAACAGCCAATAGAATGTAGTAATGTTTTAGTTTTCTTTTTCGTTTTCATTAAAAATAACTTTACAAGGTTATCATTTATTTAAAATTCTTATTTTTTTAATAGGTTTTCAAAATACATGAGTCATGATTAAATATATTTTTTTCTACACAATAATAGAAAATTAAAAAGATATTGTATACAGTTAAAAGATTTTTGTTTGTTCTTTTTTTGGTTTTTTTTTTTTTTGAAGATGTGAGTTCTACAAACTTGAATTAATAAAGAATACTACATGAAACCACAAATACTGAGTGATAGACTTTTCAATGGAATTTTTTATTAAATTTTATAAATTATATTTTGTTATTGTAAAAACAATTTATTTTGAATTTAGCATCATAAAGGTAACGTCATCCATTTGTTTTTAATGATAAGGAAAAAGAACTTCTACATTACAGAATAAATCTTCTACTTAGGAAAGTTTTCTTTTACCATTTTGCCTTAAGATGAATTTAAGGGTAATTATGTCAAAATGATAATTATGTTACTCTAGCTTTAATGAATGTAGTGGTTAGGAAAAATTGTAGTGGCATTAGCCCCTCCCAAAACAAATTTGTTGATTGACATGAAAGCTTACTACTTTTATCTCACCAACGCTGAATTTACAGGTTTGATTTCTTCTTTATATGGTGCAGATCTAAAAAGATGGCTTATATCAACTCAAGGTTTATGAGTTATACTACCCCATCTGAAATCAGGTTCATATTCTTAGCATTTCCTTGAAGGAAGACCCTGCGCCCTAATGGCCCTATGCTTTCCATCCCCAAAGAATACTCTTACTTTCCTACTTGGAAGTTATAATTTCACAGTGCTTACTTGTCATAAACTTTAAGGAACTACATTGCAAGTGAAATCTTAACAAGGAACTACATTGCAAGTCTACCACACTGCACACCAACTAAGCATGATCAGTTAGACATTAACACAAACACCTGGAGTGCGATATCTAAGCCTCACTAAACCACTCCAACTTAGACAAATCAACCCAAGTAATCAAACTCAAACAACCACCCATCAAAAAGAACAAAGAATGAAATCAGAGACATTAAATCACATAAAATCGGACCCAGATTGAAAAATAAGTCTTGTTTTATGAGAAGGAGAAGTTAGGGTTTACTTGTGTAGTGACGGAGAGATGAAGAAAATAGCCCCTTTATAACCCTCTGTGTCAAATGAAGAAAACACCAGTTAGTCAGGCCAGGAGCAGCTATCGGGCAAAGAGTTTCGCCGGAGAGAGTTTACCTGTGCGGCGGATAAGGGGAGTACGTGCGCGCAGAAAGGGAGAGAACGGAATGAACTGAGAATGAGAAAAGAACGATAATGACCTTATTCCCTTCTAGGTTTATTTTAAGTGGGTTGCCTCTACTACGTTTCTAAATCCACCTACCAGTTCAATTTTGTTTTGGGTTGCACTTAGACAAATGGAATATATATATATATTCAAGTTTGTCTAATTCTTTAGCAAGGGATATATTCCCCGTTAATGTAATTAGAAATAAAATACTTACACAAATACTTAGCAAGGGAAGTATCCCTCGGTATGATTGAAAACATTCTTTAATTTAATTAATTCACGTCCCTCGTTAAATCCGTCGTTAAGACAAAATTATGATAAATATTAATTTCCTTTTAAATATATAGCAACAAACTATATACCTCGTTATAAAATAAATAAATAAAAATTGACTTTTTCAAATCGGACGTTATATCTGCTGTAATTCTTTAGCAAGGGATGTATTCCCTCGTTAATGTGATTAGAAATAAAAAACTTACACTAATACTTAACAAGGGAAGAATCCCTCGGTAGAATTGAAAAAAATCTTTTATTAAATTGATTCACGTCCCTCGTTAAATCCGTCGTTATTACAAAATTATGATAAATATTAATTTCCTTTAAGATATATAGCGACAAACTCTATCCCTCGTTATAAAATAAATTAAAAAAAAATAACAATCCGACGTTATATCCGTCGTTAACTTTATTGATTTTTTTAAAACAAAGGCCTAGCGACGACGTTTATCCGTTGTTAAAATATAAATTAAAAATTAATTAATTAAATTAAAAACTCCATCGTTCGTCTCTCGGTATTCCATCGACATACAATGGCGCCAAAGTTTAGCGCCAAAATGGCAACGGATTAACAAGGGATGTTTGTCCCTTTCTAAAACCGTCGTTAAATCCGTCGGTGGATTCGTTGTAAATCGCTCATTATATTTACTTATTCAAACCCTCGTAAGTACGTCGATAATCCGTCGCTAATTTCGTTTTATTTATTCCCTCGGTAAAATCCGTCGGTATTTAACAGTTTTCTTGTAGTGGGTATGCTAGAAGTCCAACCTTTCCCAGAATCTCAAACGGTCCCACAAACCTCGGAGCCAATTTACCCTTCTTCTCGAACCTTCGGATACCCACCTTCGGAGATACTTTCAAGAACACCAAATCACCGGTCTGAAAACTAAGATCTCGCCTTTCGGTTATCTGCATAGCTCTTATGTCGACTCTGGACTGTTTTCAATCTATCCCGGATAACTTTGACTTTCTCAACCGAATCCCGAAGCAAATCAACACCCAAAACTTTCTCTTCACCGACCTCGTTCCAACAAATAGGCGATCTACACTTTCTTCCATACAAGGCCTCATATGGTGCCATCTCGATACTAGTCTGATAACTGTTGTTGTAAGAGAATTCCACTAACGGTAAATGTCTATCCCAAGAATCGGAAAAGTCTATCGCACAAGCTCGCAACATATCCTCAAGAATCTGAATAGTCCTCTCGGATTGACCGTCAGTCTGAGGGTGAAAACCTGTACTGAATCGCAAGTCTGTACCCAAAGCTTCCTGAAACGCTTTCCAGAATCTAGAAGTAAACCTCGGGTCTCGATCTGACACAATGCTAACCGGAACCCCATGCAATCTCACAATCTCATCAATATAAAGGGTCGCAAGCTTTTCCATCGAGTACCTAATGTCAATAAGCAAGAAATGTGCACTCTTGGTCAATCTATCCACGATCACCCAAACACTGTCATACTTCCTACGGGTACGAGGTAGTCCCGTAACGAAATCCATAGTTACATGCTCCCATTTCCACTCCGGAATCTCTAACGGCTGAAGTAGTCCCGCGGGTCTCTGATGCTCGGCTTTGACCTGCTGACAAGTTAAACATTTCGAAACATACTCAGCTATTTCCCTCTTCATGTTGTTCCACCAAAATTGCTGTTTCAAATCCTGATACATCTTCGTACTCCCGGGATGGATGGTATACCTCGATTTGTGACCCTCATCTAAAACTTGCCTCATTATTCCACCAACGTCGGGTACGCACAAACGACCACGGAAAGTCAACACTCCAACCGGACTCATGGAAAAATCCTCGAAGTTCTTTTCCTTCATTTTACCCATTACCTTCACTAACTCGGGATCTTCTTTTTGTGCTTTTTTATCCTCTGAATTAGGATCGGAGATACCCTAATATTCGCAAAAATAGCCCCATGTCTCGATTCAGGAGGAGACCAATCTCGAACATCCTCAAGCATTTTCCACTCACGGACCATCATCGAAGCCACATAAGACTTTCTACTAATCGCATCGGCGACCACATTCGCCTTTCCCGGGTGATAGGAAATCGTACAATCATAATCCTTCAACAATTCCATCCATCGGCGTTGCCTATTATTCAACTCTTTCTGGGAGAAAAGGTATTTCAAACTCTTGTGATCGGTAAAAATTTCAAACTTTGCCCCATAAAGGTAGTGCTTCTATTTGTGCAACGCAAAGACTATCGCCGCCAACTCCATATCATGAGTCGGGTAATTCTGTTCACTAGGGGTCAACTTCCTCGAAGCATAGGCAATCACCTTTCTGTTCTGCATCAAAACACAACCCAAACCCTCTTTCGAAGCATCACTAAAAATTACTAAATCATCATTCCCATTAGGCAAGGTCAAGATCGGTGCGGTAGTCAACCTCTTCTTCAATTCCTCAAAACTGTTTTGACATTTTTCACTCCACACAAATGGTACATCCTTCTGCGTCAACTGAGTCATTGGAGTAGCAATCCTCGAAAACCCCTCAATAAATCTTCGGTAATACCCGGCCAAACCCAGAAAGCTACGAATCTCGGTCACTGACTCGGGTCTCTTCCAATCCACTATAGCTTCAATCTTTGAAGGATCCACAGAAATCCCGTCTTTCGAAATAACATGACCCAGAAAAGAAACTTTCTCGAGCCAAAATTCGCATTTACTAAACTTCGCAAACAATTGCTCTCTCGCAAGAATGGATAAAACTATCCTTAAGTGCTGCTCGTTCTCCTCTCGAGATTTAGAGTAGACAAGGATGTCATCGATGAAGACCACCACAAACGAGTCAAGATAAGGATGGAAAACCCGGTTCATCAAATCTATAAACACGGCAGGCGCGTTAGTCAACCCAAACGGCATAACCAAGAACTCGTAATGACCATAACAAGTGCGAAAGGCAGTCTTCGGAATATCCTCCGATCGAATCTTCAACTGATGGTACCCACTCCTCAAATCAAGTTTAGAAAACACAACGGACCCCTGAAGCTGATCAAATAAATCATCAATGTGAGGTAGAGGATACTTGTTCTTCACTGTAACCTGATTCAACTTTCGGTAGTCAATACACAATCTCAACGAACCATCTTTCTTCCGCACAAACAAAACCGGTGCTCCCCACGGGGAAACACTAGGGCGGATAAAACCTCGATCAAGAAACTCTTGCAACTGAACCTTTAGTTCCTTCAACTCTGCGGGAGCCAACCTATACGGTGCTTTCGAAATCGGAGCTGTACCCGGCAAAAGATCTATACAAAATTCTATCTCACGATCGGGAGGCATATCATACTCAGAAGAGAAAACATCGGGAAATTCCCTGACTACCCGAACACCCTCCAAACTAGGGGATTCTTTCCTAGTATCAAGCACACTAGCCAAGTACCCCTCACAACCACGATGCAATAATATTCTAGATTTCACATAAGAAATTAAACGAACTTTTCTACTCAAAAGGCTAGCCTCAAAAACAAATTTAGGCACATCGGGAATAGAAAAAGTAACAACTTTCCTACCACAATCAACAGAGGCATGAAACTTGCTCAACCAATCCATACCCAAAATGACATCAAAGTCTTGAATAGGAAGGACTACCAAGTCCGCACACAAGACACGACCACATATAAGCACATTACAAGCACGAAAGACTTTATCGGTCACTAAACATTCTCCTATAGGGGTCGACACCTCTAGCACATAAGGTAAAGACTCAAATGCAGCATTTAGCATAGAAGCAAATTGCACAGACATGTAAGAATGAGATGATCCTGGATCTACTAACGCAAGGGCGCTCACATTAAACACAGAAACAATACCTCTAATAACAGAAGGATCATCGGTAGCTTGTTGTTGATTCATGGCAAATACCGTTCCTTGGACCTTGGGCTTCCCCGTAGCATCCCTTTTCTGACCCTGAGTAGTACCAACTCCTGACCCGGATGGTTGACCCTTGCCTCTAGTACAATCCCTTGCGAAATGCCCCATTTGACCATAATTGGTACACCTTCCCTGTTTCTTCCAACAACGGTCCTCAGAATGACCTTCCTTTTGGCAATAGGAACAAAGTCTCCTATTTTGATTCCCTTGGTTCCCGGCGATAGTACCCGGGTTCCTTGGGATCGGTTGCCCTCGGAACTGAGATTGTCCCCTAAAATTACCTCGGTTATCAGAACAGGTTTGAGGCTTGCTCTGCCCTCCTTGCTTGCTAGTGTTAGTCACCTCGACCTTCTTCTTATGCTCCTCTATATCCTGCTCGATTAAGTATGCACGGTTTACCACATCCTGAAATGTCACAATCCTCTGGGCTATAAGCTGAGTCCGAATAGAAGTCTTCAAACCCTGGATGAATCTCATAGCTTTCTGTTCTTCGGTCCTCACAAGATAGTCACAATACCGGGCTAATTCTGTGAACTTAGCCGAGTATTGAGCTATAGACAACAAACATTGCTCCAAGTTGAGTAGCTTGATCTCCTTTCGGTTCTGATCCACTACCGGAATGAAATGCTCTTTGAACTTCCGCACAAACAATTCCCATGCATAAACTGTGTGAGTGTCATCCCAACTCGATTTAACCCCTTTCCACCAATGCTTGGCGGCCCCAACCAATTTATAGGCCGCAAACCGGACTCTATCCTCGTCCGTGCACCCAAACACATCATAAATTTTCTCCATTGACTCGATCCATAGTTCGGCCTTCTTCACATCGGGCTCACCATCGAACTCTCTTGGTTTTAATTTCAAAAACTGCTCCAACCCGTAACGTGGAGGTGCCACATACTCCTCTCTTGGACCTTGGTCATGAATAGCCTTCATGGCCGCCTCAAACATGCCCTGAAACATTGCACGGTTCTCTTCCCGAAGATCATTCTGATTCTGAGCTCCACTAGAACCTTCACCCGTTCTTCTTCTAGCCATTGTGAATAATTACCTGCATAAGACATCAACCGTTACTCACTCCGAACACAACTACCATCCTAGGTCATACTAGTCCACCTAGACTTATACTTAGAGCTAAACCGTAGCTCTGATACCAACTGTCGCGACCCCGACCCCGCGGGCCCGGAGTGCGCGAGCTGAACGTCGACTTACTAATCAAAATACCAAAATATCGGGGATAAAAATTTCATTTCATATCAAAAGATGATAACACAAGGTTTTGGAAAACATTTTAACAACAACAATGTACTAATGTAGCCCCATAGGCTTACACTACAAATAATAAAGTATACAAATCTTAGTGACGTCAAAGTGTGGTACAACTATCCCCAAAAGAGTTACACATTTATATAATGTAAACCCACCAATATACACTTGCCCCAAAATCTCAACCCTCGCGACGTCCTCGTGATCAGCGAGTCTAATCCTTTCCACCTGGGGGGGTTAAGGAAAAACAAAGACAAAAGAAAAGGGGGTGAGATAAATCTCAATAAGTCACTAATGCAACTACATGACATGCTATGATGCAATAAGCAATAAACAATGATAAATATCACTTAGCACATAGCAATTATCATTTAACAGGTAGCAGCGGAAATAAACAAGTAACAAAGGATAATAGCCAAGGTTTTCCAACTGAAAGAACCAAATAAAGGTCGCTGCGCAGCTTCAATAATCAACCAATCATCATCTTCATAATAGCATGAAAGCTGAAGAGAAATCCCCGGTACCGGAACCAATAACCAATAATAGCAAGAAAATATGACACAAAGTCATATCCCAAACCAAACAGCTAGGGTGCTCACAAAGGAGCTAGCTCATCTCACATCCAAGGCCAATTTGGAGGAGGGTAATAATTGGGCAAAACAATGGTCAACATCATAATGGACTTGGCTTGTGCCATCATAATATTTCGCATCGCCCGAAACACACACAAATACTAGCTGGACTTCAAGTAAAGGCTAAGTAATAAAATACTAGCACAATAAACAACTAATGATTCCAAAGTAGGGAATCATACCAAGATGTCATCAAGAAAGTGAAATGTACCAACAACGCACAATTAAAGTGTTCCAATAATCTCAATTAACACTTAATTAATTTCCAACACAAACTTAATCACAAAGGACCCAATTCTATCACTAGAGTGTACTACAATGTTCACTAAGGTCGAGTAGAAGGACACCCAAGACTTAGACCAAAACGCATTCTTCAATCACACAAAATAACAAATGAAAACCTTCAGAGGTTCTGTGCGGCCGCCCACTCGGGTCTGTGCGGTCACCCAAAAAGGCCATCAAGCAAGAACAAAACCATTCAGATAGATGTGCGGTCGCCCCACCATTTTTGGGCGGTCGCCCAACCCTCTGTTCTGCCGGAAAAAGGAAGGGATGAACTGGGTTCTTCCATTTTCAACCCAAACCAAAACTAAACCAAAATCCAACACTCTTAACTAGTATATTTATGTACTAGAGCAACTTATAGGTCTAAAAGAACTCATATGACAACATTTAACAACCAAAATCAAGATCAAATCCCAACATTTGATTTAACACAAATATCACCAAAAACAACAATAAATTTCAAATAAATTCAAAACCTCCACAATCATCAAATAACCACTTCAAAGATTCATGGATCACCATATAAAATGAGGATGAGCAATTTTAGCATATAATGGGGGAAAAGCAACTTACTTGAATTTTCTTAAAGTTGCCGGAACTCGAATATTTTTAGCCCTCTATGATCCTAACGACGATCTAAACAAGTTTCATGTTTTAAGAAATGAGAAATAGCAAGAGGAAGATGGTTAGATTGAAGAGAGAAGGTAGAGAAGAAAACTTACCTTTTCTTGAGCTAGGAAGAGAGAGATTGAGTGTGTGTGTGCTAGGAATGAGGGAGAGGGTAAGGGAGAAGAGGGGAGTAGGGAGGGAGTAGGAGAAGGATTATTTAAAAAGTTACATTTAGGCCCCTCCTCTACTAACCACACAACTCTAATACTTCCTACTAACAACTAAGACCAAATGATACTACACTAGCACAAGTGACCCAAATAAAATGCTAGGCATAAATTATTATAACACATAAAATGCACACACAAATATTTAAATAAATAATAATTTAAATAAATAAATAAGCAAATAAATAAATAATAATTATTTATTACTAATAAAATAGAGTCTATTTTTCGGGTCGTGACATGAGGGACTTTAAGATTAACAGGAGGGTCAGCCCCAGTATCCAGACTGTGTGAGGTGGTCGTACAGGGAGAGGAACGTGAGGACGTGTACTGTTCCTATCAGCCTGCTTTCAGCTCGGCGCCACTTGGATTCTTTGAGGCCGGAGGCTGTCGCCTCTTCTTTGTTTCCGTGGAGAGCTATTTATGCCTTTATTGAGCATACCCTGATTCCCACCCGCTCGAGGCTTCTGATGAGCTCATGGAGTGTATGGCGATGTATCTTGGAGAGAGTGTGTTTTGGCAGCATGGTGGTCAGGTGACGGACTTCCACCACCCTCCTAGGCCAGCGGTTCCTGATGTTCCTCCTTTCTGTCCTCGTAATTGGAGGGCTCTTTCAGAGGCAGACCGGGCAGCCTACCTTGCGGAGGTTGATGCTGTCCCTTTCATTCATCTGGAGCAGGATTACGGTTTATTCCGGGAGCATAACCTCCAGCAGGGTTTCATGTTCACTGATCCGAGGGAGACACATGCTGCTCCACAGACTTCGGCTCGATTTTATCCCACCGGTGCTGGATATTGCTTTGATCCCCCTTTGCCTCTTTCATATTATACTTACTCGAACTTTGGGGTGTATGAGGAGAAGAGGGAGATTGTTCCCGAAGACATGTCACCGGAGAGAGAGCCTCCTGTTCAGGCTGCTGTTGTATACTTTCCTGGCTGTCTTTGCATTTCTCAGTTCCAGTCTTGCTTTCCTGTTCTTTGTATTGATGCAATTGTCCTTTATTGCGACAGGTACCTGTGGCTGCGTATAGGCACTTAGGCAGACAGAACAAGGGGATGAGGAGGAGACTCCGTCAGCTGGAGGAGAGAGTGCTAGGGCTGTGCAGGGATATTGCTGCCATGACTAGAGATGCTGCCGGTGCTGTCTCCAGTGCTGCGAAAGGAGCTACCTGAGGTGCTATGGGCATGGGCTGAGGCTGGAGGGATGCTGCACTAGATATTGATGAGGCTGTCTCTTCGGTGAGGCAGTCATTGAGCGGGAATCTGAGCCGGGGAGGTAGCTAGAGCCGGGGTGGTGCTAGTTCATCAGGGAGAGCTGTCAAGCGGACCCGGCATGATGTTGTGGTGGAGACATCTGAAGAGGAAGAATCTATTGATGATGATGATGATGATGATGACGAGGAGACTGAGAGCGGCAGTTGTTGGGTTTCATAGTCACATGCGCAGCGGAATTTAGCATTTAAAATTTTGAAACCCAAAGCCCATAGATCCATTCATATGATTAAATCAAATACAACAATATGAATACTAGAAAACTAACCCTTGATGACTTTGTATTGGTCTTTGATCTTGGTGGAGAACTTGAAGCTTTGATCACAAAAGTAAGAACACGAACTTTGAAGATGATAGCGATGTCCACACCACGAACGAATATCAAGAACACTCGATCTTGGTTGCTAGACCAAAATTGTGAAACACGTTTTCACAATGAATATGAACTATATGGAATTTTATTTGTGTATTATTTTGTTCTTCAATCTATGATGTCTTAGAACAAAATAAAACTCTCTCAAACTCTTTGGAGACTCACAAAATCATTGGTTAAGAGTGCTGGCCGAATTTGGTCTTTTATACACAAGTAGGACCTATTCCAAATAGGAAACTTGTGTCAAAATCCGTCCAAAATTCGTTTCCTAATCAAATTAGGAATCTGCCACCCGACAGTACTGTGCGGCCACCCAGAATCCACTTTGCGGTCGCACAACTATCTGAAACAAACTGGTACAAAAACGAGCTAGGTGTGCGGCCGCCCAGTCCATACTGTGCGGTCGCCCACTTCCCCAGAATTTCCAGAATTTCCAAAATTCCAATATAGTCCTTTTAAAGATTCATTCTCTTGTGTGTGACCCTCTAGGATTATACTAAGTTGGTAATGGGTTCAAACATGAAACCATAAGATATGATTAGGTTCTAGCAAACCGTCATACCTACCCAAATAGTATAACTAGATACAAGTTCGCATTCCTTTAGAATATGTCATAATCCCTTTTTCCACGATGTCATTGAACACAAGTCATGGTCAACAAGTCAACTTGTTTTGTTCAATACTTTCTCGATTCCGAATATGTTGATAATCCAAATGACATTGATCTAATCAATTCATTTGAGTCCGGCCGAACATTTTCATCAACATCATTCCTACGAGAGGCCCAAGCTTGACATCTCTCCGAAGAGGGACAAATCCATTTAGCTTATCATTCTTCCCTACGTGAATCCGATTATGCCAATCATACCCTTTATAACTACCCGGTTAAAGGTAGTGTTTGAATATGTCAAACATAATGTTCATCAAGTGGAAGACTATAATAACTTCATGTCTAAGGATTCAAATAACATAACTAATATGAGATATATGTTCGACATAGACCATGACATAAATCTCATACAGCGGGTCATGTCCAGTACCTTGTTCCAAACAAGTACCCATAAATCTAACATGATCATCCCATGATCATTTAGCCTTTATACTAGTGCTTAATAAGTACTAGGGACGGATATTATTATAAGTAAACATGAACAATAATAATAATCAAAACATTTTTTATTGATATGAAATAAATGATAACAATTACAACGTTTATTAAACGTGCCTAGGGCACCACTACCAACAATCTCCCACTTGCCCTAAGCCCAATCTCCCATGTATCTAATACCCATGGACCTAACATGACCATCATGTTTAGCTTGTGGAAGTCCCTTTGTTAGCGGGTCCGCAACATTGTCATCAGTCGGTACTCTGCATATATTTACGTCTCCCCTATCAACGATTTCTCGAATGATATGAAAACGCCTAAGTATGTGTTTGGATTTTTGATGTGCTCTTGGTTCCTTTGCTTGAGCAATAGCACCATTATTATCGCAATAAAGGTCTATTTGATTAGCGATACTAGGAACCACTTCAAGTTCAGAAATGAACTTCTTAATCCAAACAGCTTCCTTTGCAGCATCTGATGTCTGAGAAACAACTTTGCTCGTTCCAATTCTGAAAATATTCATTTGATGACGACTCAATGTTCCATCTTGAACTGGGTTCAGATTCGACCTTTCAGTCAAAAGCAGGGCTTTTTCTGAAATTTTTGTTAAAACAGGGTTTTTCTGGAATTTCTCAAGAAAACATGGTTTTCTGAGATTTTTTTGGAGATATCACATACGAGATATCGATGTCTCGTACGAGTCTTCTCTGTTTTTACGCATATCAGAGACGATATCAGGCGCTGAAAGTGATTTTCAAATCACTTTTCTTATTTCATTTCGGGAATTCTCGACCCTAGGCGATTTTTTCATCCAAAAATCTTTATTTTCATCCAAAAATATTTATTTTCACCAAGTTCTAGTGATTCTTAGCCCTTTCAAATGGACGGTGCAAATCGTTCTCAAAGGGAACACCTCTTTGGTAGGCACATGAGAGGCAAAGTGTGGGCGACAGATGAGTTGTGCCCGTTTCCCGATGATCACATTTTTCGCCGTTCGGACGAGGCGGGTAAGGATCTCTTCCTTTGACTGAGTTTCCATATCAATTTCGTCGTTGCATGTCTCAATTTGGTGCCTTCGCAGTTCGACTTTCATCGACTTTTGCCTAGAATTATTGTTGCTAGGGTTTATCATGCATGGCTGATCTTTCAATGGAATTTCACCCTTATTGATGTTGAAAATCATTGTAATATAGTAGTACATGATTTTGACAGTCGTTCTAGGCAATTCTGCGACTTTTCGGGTAAAATGCTTAAATGAGGATTTTACCAATTTTCTGACATTTGCCTCTCTTGTCTATGTTGTTTGCAGTCATTCAGGGTGATTGATAACTGTAGAGGCAGTGTGCGAGCGGTTTCCGAGAGGTGGTCAACTCTCAATGGCTAGATGAAGGAAGAGATCGAGAATCTTGAGCTGAAACCCTTCTTTGACGGCTTAGTCAGTGAGAGGAGGAACGTCCACTTGCTCCAGGCTATTCGAGAGCGTTGATGGGACAGCACTCATACTATTCATATGCGGTGGGGGAAGTTACCATGACCCCTACTGACTTTCATGCCATTACCGGGCTTGCCCTCATTGGTGAGCCTCTTGAGGTTGATACTGATTTCTCTCCCAGTGGGGATGATATGAGGCATTTTCTGGGCTTCTCTGTGCGTACCTTAGGCAAGGGTGTCCTTCTGAAGGCTTTGAGGGACAAGGTTTATGCCTATGTGACTATTAATGCTGGTCAGATGCTCCTTACTGACACCCGTATAGCAGCCGTCCGCGGCTTTCTGTGGTGGGCCTTTTCTAAGACGCTATTTGCTAATCACGCATCGACAGCCCTGTTCACTCTCCTGAGTGTATTGAGAGACATGCAGCATGTCACTGATGCTAGCTGGGGTTCAGCCGGCTTGGCCCACTGCTATGTGGCCATGGATGAGAGTTCGCGGGATCGTGCGAACGCTGGCTTAGGCGGCTACAGTCATGCCTGGGAGGTATAATACTAATCTTCTTTTGTATTCCTCCTTTATTTTAGCCCCAGTTTACTTTTTGTCTTGGTAACTCATTCAGTTTTGACATTTTTCTTTGTTTCTCCCATTTGCAGGCTTGGGGATACGCCATGTTTGGTCTCTTCACTTTTAACCTTCGAGACAACACTGTTATGTTTCTAGATACTTTGAGATGGTGATGGGGTAACAGGGATACCCGTGATGATCATGCAGAGGGGGCTGACATGACGGTGGAGCTTTGACAGATGGGAGGCCGTCCTTGAGTCCGCTGTCGCTTTCTTTCCTTGGCGGAGTTTGGTCTTTTACCATGCGTACGGGTTTGCTGGTATGAGGTTGCTGATGATTGGCCTCAGTGGGGGATGCTTCTATTTAGGAGAGAGAGTCTCTCGCCAGTAAGGTGGTGGCAGACTCGATGTCATCGTCCCTTTGGACCCGCCGGCTCACATGCTTAACTTTTATGCCATCGCGGAGGAGGAGAGAGGGGATCTCATTATTGTTCAGGATGCTTTTGACCATATGTCCTTGGAGGCTGATTATCAAGACTTTCTCGCACATCTCATGCCTCGGTTGATTATTAGAGGGTGATCAGGCTCAGGCTCAGGCCCAGGGAGTTGTCCGCGTCCCTTTCCGTCCACAGCTCGGACCAACTTCTTTCTCCTACAACGTGGATGAGGGAATAGAGAGTACCGAGGACCTTCCCGCCGATTATGACATTCCTGAGGAACTCGTACCTCATGCCTACGCGACCATGGTATGATTTATGACCCTTCTTCCGTCATTTCTGTCATTCTACCATTTCATCTCTCTGTTTACCATTTATCTAAAGATTATGGCATCTCTATTTGTTTCTTCTCAATAGGTTCCTATTGCTGAGTATAGGGAGGTCGCGGGACGGCTTGCCCAATTCATGGCCTATGCCAAGAGGGTAAAGAGAGAGACTGTGGATCTCTTAGGTCGATTGGCTCACCAGACAGCAGAGTCGGCTTCTTGCGGGAAGAGACCTCGGACTGACGAATGATCACGTGGTGGTGGCGACGTCTTCTTTCTTTTGATCCTGAGTAGATAGGATCCCCCATTCCTTCTTTTTGTTAATGATGTATTTGTTGCCTCGGCGTAGGCAAAGACAATTTTTCTTTCTTTGGTTTGTACCTATGCAACAGTTATTTCCTAACTCTAACACATGACACATTAGTTGATTTTAGTTTTTATTTCTGACTGTGTAAATGAATTGATTCACATCCGGTTGGTCAACCGAGGGGTAATTTTATGAGAGGGATTCGCGTTGGGTCATTTTTATGTGGTGCATGAACTATTTCGGGTGAGTTTCAGAGGCGATTGAGACATGTTTTGACTTGCCAGGCAACCTGAGTCTGAGCAGAGTTTTGTGATCTGAAATGGGAGATGCCTCATACGAGACATAGATGTCTCGTACGAGTCATCCTCTGAATCTACGGCTGTTTCTCCTTTTTCCTCAAGAATTTGGTGTCCAAACTTGTATATAAACACCTCTAGTCCATCCTAGAATACCATGCAGCCTTAAATCAGTTCTGGGAACTTTTCTTTTGGAGTAAAATTCTCAACCTTTTGCTCGCAATGGCCCCAATTAAATCCGTCCCTTCATCAATAATTGTTGATGAGTTCTCCTTGGATTCGGAATTAGTATAACGCTACAAGAATGGCTTAGCAACGTTCTTTCGCTCGTTTGACAAAGCTCGTCAAGAAAGATTTGCGGAGATGTTCGGTTTCAAGATTCTTTTTACCTTGAAGAATCTAAAACCGGAATGGGACCTTCTAAAGAGAGTTGCACGCTTTTGGGATCCATAGACTCATCTTTTCAACTTTTCACTTAATGAGATGGTCCCCACTATAGAGGAGATGGCGGCTATCCTGGATATGCCATTGACCGGGGTGATCGCGGTGCCTAAGTATGATAAGGTACCGGCGGAGTCTCTCGGGGATCTATTGAGTATAGGCCTTCCCGAGGCGCAGAGTTATATTCACAACCGCTATGTTGATCTCCACGCTTTTCCTAGGAGATTTAAAGGTCGGGTGACTTGTGGTCACGGCGTGGATTCTCAATGTTGTCTCGTGGCATTGTGCTTGTTTCGAAGCGTGCTTTTCATGAGAAAGTGTGGCATGGAGAACACGGAGCTCGAAGAAATTGTTCTGCAAGCTAGAGGATGGGCCTTTAACATAGTCCCTCTTATCTTAGGGGAGACCCTTCATGGTCTTGATGAGCTACACCGAACCGGCTCTATGACTCGGGGAAGTCCCTTATTGTTGACTATTTGGCTCAGAGAACATTTTAAACTGTTGGATTCTCCGATCGAGTATTCTCCTTATACTTTCCATAGATGGAGACTGTTGGTGAAAGGTCTCAGTATTGAAGAGTGGGCCCATCTTTTTGCTAAAGCTGAGACTGATGATATTGCTTGGTGCCCATCCTTTTGGAAGGTGAGGAGGTTCGTAGCAAATACCCTTGGGTACGACAGGGTCGTCCTTTCGGGTTTGAGGGACTCCTCTTTCTATTTTGCTCGGAGGGTGATGCGATAATTCGGTCAACGGCAGGACACTTTCGTGTTAGGGGGACGGTCTCGAGATATCTCTTTCATGGACTCAGAGTTCTCTACGAGCTTCGCTCGCGCTTGGGGGCAAGGCACCACTATGGATCGTTGGACCAATCTTCGTCATGATGGAGGGAGCATCTATTTTTTCGACAAATATTTGGATTGGTTTCTGAAAGAACTCCGTCCCAGTGTCGAGGGTATTGATGAGATCCGCCGCTCTCTGTTGGGGGACCAATTCGAGCCTAGCTTGAATTTGAGGAAGAAGGAAGCTAAGGAGGATCCTTCTAACGTCAGAGTAGATGCCACTCAAGATTTTCTGGATATTGACTTTTACGAGAAGAGAGCGAACGGACTTCCTGGTAAATTTCAAGCTCTAGATAGGCCTCATGTGTTTGCGAGACTGACTCCCTCGGTGTTCAGTAGACTTGATGTTCCTCCCGGTTTCGAGATACCTTTGCACAAGAGGAAGAGGAATGACAAGTCAGATCGTGGTCAAGCCCCTACTAAGTCAAGGAAGAAATAGATCCTTAGGAGTATCGAGAGATTGCCACAGATAGACCAAATGTTTAGATTTTTAGCATTTTATTTTTTTTTCTTTTGCAAGTTGGTATTCATGTTAGAAATTTTCTTATTGCTTTCTTGAAATGCATTCAATTAATAAGAAGACAAGATTTTGATTTTATTTATTGAATAGACCGGACCAAAAGGCTGCCTACCTTCTCCTTTTACATCAATTAAATACCAGGTCATCGTAGTTCTTGTGTAAGAAAGAGAAAAACATGTCTGCTGACTGACATGTCTCGTGCGAGACATAGGTGTCTCATACGAGATTGTCCCCTATTATATATATATATATATATGCACACCCTGACTTTTACCTAGACCACCATTTCAGGTTTTCAATCTAGCGGGCTTCTTTTCTCGTGCTCTCTGCTCTAATTTTTACCTAGGCCGCCCTTGCGGGTTTTCAACCTAGCGAGCTTTCCTCTTTTCTTTTTGAAATAGGGGACGGACTTATGAATAGTACTTCTTCAGCTTGTCCAAGTTGACGGGCTTCGGCAGTTGATCTCCATCTAGGTCTGCGGGTTGTACCGCTCCTCTAGAGAAGATCTTCTTGACTATGTAAGGGCCTATCCATCTTGGTCCCCACTTTCCCATAGGATTGAATGGTCCAGGATGATGTTCGCGTAGGACAAGGTCCCCTTCTTTGATGTTTCTGGACTTGACTTTCTTATTGAACACTCGGGCCATTCTCCATTGATATGCTTGGATATGCTCGGGGCTCGAAGTCGTCGTTCATCTAGCAGGGCTAGTTGTTCATAACGGCTGTCTAACCATGCGACTTCATTCACTTGGTTTTCTAGGAGAACCCTTAGTGATGGTACTTCTAATTCGATTGGTAGCACTGCTTCCATCCCATAGGCTAGGGCGTATGGAGTTTCACCGGTGGCGGTACAGATTGAAGTACGGTAGCCCCAGAGTGCAAAAGGTAGCTTATCAGGCCAGTCTCTACCAGTCTTAGCCATTTTCGTAACAATGGTCTCAATGGTCTTGTTAGCGGCTTCGACCGCTCCATTGGTTTGTGGTCGGTACGGTGACGACTGATGTCTCTCTATCTTGTACTCTGCAAGTAGTTGGTCGCATTCTTTCTCAAAGTGTGAGCCATTGTCAGATATCATCTCATGAGGTACTCCATATCGGCATATAATGTTATTCTTAATGAACTCAGCCACCTTTCTGGCATTTAAGATTTTATAGGATTGAGCCTCGATCCATTTAGTGAAGTAATCAACGGCGACTAACACGAACGAGTGTCCATTATGACCTATCGGTGCAACTTTGCCAATGACGTCTATTCCCCATGTAAAGAATGGCCAAGGGTATGTCATGGGGTATAACACGGACGGTGGTGCGTGTTGCAAGTTGGCATGTATTTGGCACTTGTAGCTTTTCTTAACCATGTCGGTGCAGTCGGCTTCCATTGTAGCCCAATAGTACCCTAGTCGGATGACTTTCTTTGCTAGCATATTGCCATTCATGTGGGTGTGAGAGCCCGCACCCGAGATTGATCGGATCACCGCGAAATGACCGCCCGTGAAAGCGATTCGCGCCCGTCTCGTGCTGATGCGCTTTTGGAAATGCGCTCGGTTCTCACACAATGGTTTCCTCTTGATGCTGTGATTTGATTGCAAGAGTCGCCACCTCATTTTGATTTTAGGAAAAATGAAGAAAAAACCTTTTTTGAGAAAATGGGTTCGGGGGCTAAGTTACGAGAAGAGAAGGGGTTAGGCACTCTTCTCGCCCGTGATGGTCTCTATATGCGTGCCACTTATATTCAATTTTATGCCTTATAATTTGGATTTTATGCCCTACCAAAAAATGGTGATGAAATATATATGGAGGTCTTCCTATTCTAGGAAGTTTCATTTTTATTCACAACCAGGAACTCGGTTTGAGTGGATTCCCCGATTGGTTTTCAAGAATGGTTTTGATCATATCAAGCAATAATACATCCACGGGAGGGGAGATTACACAATTACAGATATACAAAAACTAGGGGAGACAAATCCCACAAATAATAATAAATATCCTCGACGGTGCTTTTGTTGATTTCGGTGACACTTTCCGTCCCCGAGCCATCGTACCTGTCCTAAAATCAATCCGATTCCAAAACTAAAAATTGGGGGTTAATCCCTGAATACTAGGGATCACAAGGGAGTTTTTGTAGACTTTTTGGACCAAGTTTAGGCCCCAAACACATGCAATAAAGTTGATCACAAAATTCAGCCCAGAAAAGGAAAACAGAAACCTTAGCATGTTTATCACCAATTTTAACCATCTTAGCTTGGGAATCTGACAAAACCCAAAGAACAAAAGTTTAAGACCACGCATAAAAAATTAATATCCCAAAATTTGGAGTTCATAGGATGAGTTTTAGTGGTTCAAAAGGTTTCTGACATTTCAATGTCAGAAACTGGAAGTGCAGAATCTGAATTTTTGAGTTTGAAACATATGTTTTAAAGGAGAACTTAAAGGGATTAAAAAAATGTATAAAAAATATTATAATCATTCTGAGTTCGTTTATAACAAAATCCATTTTTTGATCTTTGTCCAGAAAATTATTTTTCATCAAGTTTGAAGCCCAAGAACACAGCAAGGTACCACAGTGAATAAACAACTCAGAATCACTGAGACCCAAATTTATGCATGAAAATATGATCTAGGCATGGAATATGAACATGAAAATTTAGGATAATATATTTCAACATGTTATGAACAACTTTTGTTCTTTGACCTAAACCATAAAACCACTCTAAGATGGATTTACAAGCTCATCAAAATCAAGACTCTATACAGAAAGTAAAAACTGATTATATGAGGCATGATTATAGACCTCAAAACACTACTATATCTTCAAACCAAGGCATGAAACTCAAGGAATTTGATATTTAACATGTTAACAACATTATCCAAGAGCTATTTCTCAACAAATAATGATTTTCACATGCATGATCATGAAGGAAAGCCAAAGAGGGCAGATTTACGCCCTTTGAGAGAAACATGAAGATTTTCATACACAAATTAAAGCATATGAATATTATGACTATTATGAACATATATAAACATAATAAACTGAGTATTAGCATCACATGATCATCATTTATATACATAAACAAAGCTTTACAAAGCTAAAAAAAAACATGGAAGATGAAGGAAACCTAGTCATTATTTGACTAGGTTCCAAACCACTCCCAATATTGCTTACATATCTAAAGAGCCAAGGTTTACATAGAGTTTTACCTAGCTTTTGAGATTATGGGTACTCCCTTTGTCAACCAAGGGAAGACTTTTTCTTTTCTTTTTGCTTTGTGTTTGATCAAAGTTTTGGCTTTGATGTGTTTTTTGTGGTTTGTTTGGTGATTTATGGGTGGTGCAGGGGTGGTGTATGAGTGGTGGTGTGGTGATGGTGTGGTGGTGGTGTTCTTGTTGAGAGAGAATGAGAGTGGAGGATGGTAGGGTTTTTTTTTCTTTTTGTTATTGTCTCTCTCTTTTTGAAATGGATGAGAGTGGTGTATATAGGAGGAGAGAGGTGGTAAATTGGTTGTAACTTGGAGGGGGGGGTTGTAAATTTGTGGATTCATCATCTATCCTTCTTGACTAAGGCTTAAAGTCATCTTCCTTATCTCTGTTCCGGCTTTCCGCTCCGCAACTGCTCCGTTGTGCGCGTCTCCGGTGTCCCGGTTGTCCGTGAGTCCAACATGAAAGTTGCTCGGAATATTTTTCTGGTCAGACCGGTATATCTGAAATATTTTTATGAGCAAGGAACGACAATAATATATTTTTTCCTCTTCTTGACCAATTGATAAGATATTTTGAGATATTTTCCAATTTGGATAACCATCTTTCCGGCTCCGGCTTTTCGCTCGGTAACTGCTCCGTTGTGCGCGCCTCCAGTGTCCCGGTTGTCCGCGAGTCCAACATGAAAGTTGCTCGGAATATTTTTCTGGTCAGGCCGGTATATCTGAAATATTTTTATGAGCAAGAAACGACAAAAATATATTTTTTCCTCTTCTTGACTAATTGATAAGATATTTTGAGATATTTTCCAATTTGGATAACCATCTTTCCGGTTCCGGCTTTTCGCTCCGTAACAGCTCCGTTGTGCGCGCCTCCGGTGTCCCGGTTGTCCGCGAGTCCAACATGAAAATTTGCTCGGAATATTTTTCTGGTCAGGCCGGTATATCTGAAATATTTTTATGAGCAAGGAACGACAATAATATATTTTTTGCTCTTCTTGACCAGTTGATAAGATATTTTGAGATATTTTTCAATTTGGATAACCATCTTTCCGGCTCCGGCTTTCCACTCCGTCGTGCGCGCTCCGGTGTCCCGGTTGTCCGCGGGCCCAACATGAAAGTTGCTTGGAATAATTTTGTGGTCACGCCGGTATATCTGAAATATGTCAATTAGTAAGGAAAGGTAATAATATATTTTTAATGCACAGAATGGATAACAGCGAGCAGTTCAGGGGGTTGCGGGCCCCGTTTCCGGTCCCGCACCTTGAAAAACGAAATTTTTGCCTGTTTGCTCGTTTTTTCGCTCTGATCATGAATTTGAAGTCCGTTTATCCATTCGATGCACCGATGAGGCTCACGGCAGTCCCGCACAGCCAAATCGAGGGTTTTAGGTCAATTTTCGGGTTTAGACCGATTCAAGGTGGGTTTTTAGGGGTGGGAGATCAGGGTATCTACAGAGCCCCTCGTCGAATCTCCTGGTTAAAGGGGATTCTACGATTCACTAAGAGACACTCGATCTCGTCTAGGGTGTAACGGCTGGGTCCAAGGTAGGACTTCCTAGGTATCTCTTTCGAGAATCAAGCATCCGTAGTTCTAACTCAAACTATCAATCAAACACAGACAATGGTCGGTTCCGGTTTCCCGGTTTACCTACGTATCTCTCTCGAGAATCAGACCAAACGTAGTTCAGGTTTATTAAAATTTAAAGCAGGGGGTAGCATTGAGATGCGATATCTCTTTGCTGGGGATGGGGGTTGGCATTGAGACATGGTTATGAGAATGGGCGACTGAGCTCACCAAGGTAAGCTGCCTACGTATCCCTTGCGGGAATCAAATCGCGACGTAGTTCTGGGGAGGTTACAACTCGGGCCCCCGAGATGACCAAGGTGGAATAACATAACTTCAACTGGGGAACGTACGACATTGCGCAGTTCGGGGAGGTAATCTCGGGCGCCCGAGAAGACCAGGGTGGAACAACATAACTTCAACTGGGGAACGTACGACGTTGTGCAGTTCGGGGGAGGTAATCTCGGGCGCCCGAGAAGACCAGGGTGGAACAACATAGCATTGCTGGGGAGTTGCATTGAGAAGCGAAGTCTCTTTGCTGGGGGGTTGGTATTTGACCAACAAATTGCGAGAATTGGCGACTGAGTCCAACGTTGTGAACTGCCTACGTATCCCGCCGTGGGAATCAAGTCGAGTCGTAGTTCTGATTAGAACCTACTCGAACAATTAAGAGAAGGTTTAAGACCAACACGACTCAAGGGTTGACGCAAGGTACAATCCGAGTAAAGGATGCATTGAGATTTGATCTCTCTTTGCAAAGGGATGGAAATCATGAAGGGAGAACGTACGACGTTGCGCAGTTCGGGGAGGTAATCTCGGGCGCCGGAGAAGACCAAGCTGGAACAACATATCTTTTCAAAAGGGGGACCTACGACGTTGCGCAGTTCGGGGAAGTAATCCCGATCTTTCGAGAAAACTGAGGGCAATAAACAACTGAAGCCATTTATGTACACAAACTAAAATCAAGGATACGCTGCATTCTGCGCCGTCCAGATTCTTCTGCCTTTGTTTTTGCTGTGTGATGAGATTTTTGTACTTTTTTAAGCGAGAGACCACCGCTTTGTGTGATCCACTGGTGCTGTTTTAACCCCGACTGATTCTTTTTTGCTATTGAGAGGGATAACAGGATCGGCTTCGTCCATTGATCTGCAAGTTAGCTTTGCATGCAGTGGCAGATGTGATTCACACAGATAAAAATTGGATTATTCTGACCGAACACAATCTTTCTTTTATTCTGAAATTCCGGATACTCTTTTTTTTTTTTTTTTTTTTAAATGACACCGACTCGCGATTAATGACCAACACTGAATCAAACCCGGATTTCAGAGGGCGGCTGCGGTTATATTCATGATAGAGGGGACAAGGTTCAATGCCTAGGGATGAGGACAAGGAAAATGTCAGCTTTTCTAAGAGCCGCCGTACGGACGACTGACACCTTCTGCTGGGTTTTTGACTTTTCGAACCTTGCTTTTGGCTAGGGGGGACGGGAGACAACCCCTTTTGGAATACTGATGATTTAGGCCGAGTTTTTGGGAGGTTATAAAAGGGGAGGGGGAGCTCTTCTTATTTCTCACACCAACCAACTTCTCCTTCTTTCCTGCTTTGCATCCTTTAGCTCATTTCCCTTCTAAAATGGCTAATCTTGGCCAAACCCTAGTTAACATCGAAAGAATACGAGTAGGACTCGACTGCTGGGTGAATTCATACCCAATAATGTACGAGCGGTGCTAGAAGAAAACTATCATTTCAAGTTGTTCTTTACTCTGAGGAAGCTTCCCATTCAGTGGGAGATGATCCGCGGTGCTTCTGTTTTCTGGTCAACCCGGACCCACTTGTTCAATTTCAATCAAGACGAACTGTGTCCCACCTTTGAGGAATTCTGCGCCATTACAGGCAATACCATTTACGGCGAGGCCATGGTGCCCAATTCCCGCAGGACACCTGCTCGGTGGCTCATTGAAACCTTCGGCTTTGATATTGACTTCTCAAGGGTTCTCCTTCATGGGACCCACCTTGACATTACTTGCTTCCCCAAACTCTTTGGCGAGGCTGACCCTCATAACCCGGTGTACTCCGACCGTAGGGACTTTACTTGGTTATGTGCCTATTTGCAGAGATGTTTTTCGTTTCTTACGATGGCTTCATCGACTCAAGGATGGTGGACATCGTTGATTCTTGCAAGCGTGGTGCCGGCAACGTGATGACTGTCCTCTTGGCTGAGACTTTGCATGGGCTGGACGGCTACTATCCCAGAGGTGATGCTTTCACGTCGGGCAGCCCCATTCTATTGCAGATCTGGCTTCAGGAGCATCTCAAGATCATTCGACCGGTGTCGAATCCAGACTATACCCCTTCTATGCTTCCAAGGCGAGGTTTATACAGGCAAAACTGCACTACCGTCAGGAGTGGGTTGGACACTTTTGGCGGATCACATCGGCAGACATCACGTGGGTGCCTCCGCATTGGGGTTTGAGCAGGTATCTCATTACGAGTGCGGTTCATTCCTTCATCTGGCTGGCTGGGCTTCGCTCCACCACTTTCTACTTCGGCCAACGGGTGGCTCGCCAGTTCGGACAAGTCCAAGGGATCCCCTTTTCTGACCTTCCCATCACAGATAATTTCCGGTGAGTACCAACATATGCAACTTGATCAAAGAGGTTTGGTATCAGAATGGTGCACACATCGGTCGAGGCAGGCGCCGGGGTGAAGGGGATACATTTTATGAACCCACTTTGGAATATCTTTAGTGGTTGGGCCCTCAAATTGCTGAAGAAACCGCTACCATTGCAGCTTTGGTACTGGAGCTCGTAGGTCCATAAATTCTGTCTGGGGATTACTATTCCCAGATAACAGGGCCGACAGTTTTCCAGAATCAGATTGGCGGGAGTCAACCACGCAGCGGTCATCGATCCGGACGCCGCAGAAATGATCGGGGCTCAACTTCAAGGAACACCCAGCCTGATGCAAACGAACTCTGAGAATCAAAGGGGAGAAATCTCGACGGGTCCTTATCCGAACGTGTTCGATCGTCTCAGTCCCTGAATAAAGTTTCAGTTATTTTCGCTTTAATCCTTGGTTGCCACGCCAAGATGATGTGTTTTTATTTCAAAGTTTGTTGTGTTTGTTTTTCCTTTTGAATGTAATGTTTGCAAGTTCAACGTGGGGAATAAATCTTTCTTTACTTTTAATGACCGACCCGAAGGTTGCCTACGTTCCTCTTTAGAGGCTCAGGTCAACGTAGTTCGACACAGTTACATGAAATTTTGTGCGCCTCCTGTTTTTTACCTAGAACTGCCCTTTCGGGTTTTACCTCTAGTGGGCTGTCTTTTTTTTTTTTTTTTTTTTTTTTTTTACAGACTCGATAGGAAACACAAATCTCTACGTCTTCTACGCATAATACTTCTTCAATTTGCTGAGGTTGCAGGGCTGAACAAGGTCTTCTCCAAATTCAGTTTGCAGGAACACGGCTCCACCAGACTGTATCTTCTTGACAATGTAGGGGCCCAACCACGAAGACTTCCATTTCCCTCGGGGGCAGACATAACTTGGTGGCTTTTCTCGCAACACAAGATCTCCCATTTTGATATTGCGGTCTTTCACTTTCTTGTTAAATGCTCTGGCAATTCTGCGCTGGTACACACGATTGTGCTCAAGGGCCAACAACCGCTTTTCATCGAGCAATGCTAACTCTTCATGGCGACTTTGTAACCAATCAACTTCAGACACTTGATTCTCAAGTAGCACTCTCATAGAGGGGATTTCAAGCTCAATCGGGAGAACTGCTTCCATGCCATATGCAAGTGAATAAGGAGTAGCCCCAGTCGGTGTCCGAACAGATGTGCGGTATCCCCACAAGGCTAAAGGCAGCTTCTCGGACCAATCTTTTCCTGTGATAGCCATCTTTCTAATGATGTTCTCCAGGGTTTTGTTCACCGCTTCTACCGCTCCATTGGCTTGGGGTCGATAGGGGGATGACTTGTGTCTGACCACCCGGAATTCGTCAAGCAATCGGTTGACATCCCCTTCAAAGTGAGTTCCATTATCTGAGATCATCTCATAAGGGACCCCCATATCTGTAGAAATGTTGGTACGAATGAACTCGGCTACCTTCTTGGCATTCAAAACTTTGTAAGCAGCGGCCTCAACCCACGTGGTGAAGTAATCGATAGCTATAAGCACGTATTCTTGCCCACCCGAACCTTTCGGTTTGACCTGACCAATAACATCTATCCCCCATGTGGAGAAAGGCCAAGGAGCAGTTGATTGATAAAGAACGTGTGGCGGTAGATGTTGTAGACTAGCGTACCACTGACACTGATCACAGGTTCGCACTTTCATCATACAATCCTTTTCCATCGTGGTCCAGTAGTACCCTTGCCTCACTATCTTCTTAGCGAGCATGTGCCCATTCATGTGGGGTCCACACAGTCCCCCATGGATTTCATCCATGATTCTATTCGCCTCAGTCTTATCTACACAGAGCAAATTTGGTCCTGTGATGATACCTTTTGTACAACTGATCTCCGGAAATCACAAATTGGGAGGCCCATCTGCGCATTGCAATCCTTGCCTTTTGTCCCTTTCTGGAGGGTAGGTCCCATTCCTGAGCACATTCCATACGTCGGTATACCACGGCTCTTCATTCTTTTCGCTTTCTAGCTCAATATCCAGGCAGTAGGCTGGATTGATCTCTTACTAACACAAACGGCTTTACCATAACATCTGCAGGGAATTCCATGATGGAGGCTAGGGTCCAATGCATCTGCGATCTATTTCGGTCCCTTGGGAGATAATGGAATGAGATATCTGAGAAGCGTTCTGTGAGCGCTACCAGTCGAATTGATACTGCTGTAGTCTTGGATCCAGGATTTTCATTTCCTTCCATGATTGATGATCAAGGCGGAGTCCCCGACACTTCAATTTCTTTGACCCCTCGATTTAATGCTTCTCCCAGCCGGCGATGCAAGCCTTATACTCTGCTGTGTTATTCGAACAGTCGAAGTCTAACCGGATAGCAATGGGCGTGTGCGCATCACTTGGATCAATGAGAAAGATTCCAATTCCGAAACTCTCTGTTGCAGCCCCATCAAAGAAGAGTTTGCCACTTATTCTCCGAACTCACAGTGTGTAGATCCTTCATCGGGAAACTGAGCTTCTGGTCCTGGCTCAAGATCAAGAGCCAAATCTGCAAGCTGGTCTGCTATCACCCTTCTTTAATGGACTTAGGAGTTGCGTAAGTCATATCAACCCTCCCGCTTAAGAGAAAAGCCCACTTGGCCACTGACATGGTTGGCCTTTCGAGGATGTACTTCACTGGATCCATTCGGGATATAATCTGGACAGGTAGGATTGCAGATAAATTTTTAATCGCTGCAAGACCCAAACCAAACCGGTACATGCCTTTTCCAACGCTGAGTAGTTCAATTCACTCCTTGTATCTTTCTGCTAACAAAATAGATGGCACTTTCCACCCAGGAGTCCTCTTTTTCTTGTGCAAGCATTGCTCCTACTGCAGTATAGTAACTGTTAGGTACAGTCGTAGGGTTTCTGCGAATGAGGTGGCGCCAAGACCGGTGGGCTTGTCATGTGGTACTTCCGCAACCTTCCGAAGAACTTTCTGAGGTCAATCAGATGTTGAGCGCCTTCTTCACTGAGTGCACAATCATGTCTCCACGTAGATTTCAAGCTCTTTGTGGATCATGTCATGAAAAAGGGTCGTAGCACCTCTTTGATAAGTGGTTCCGGCATTTTTAGACGAAAGGCATCACAGTATAGCAGAACGTCCCCCACGGGGTGATGAGGAAGTTTTCTCTTGATCTTCTACTGCCATCTTAATTTGGTTTACCTCCATTCCATCAACGAACGACTTCACTTTGTGCATTGCAACGAGTCCACCAAATGTCAATATTTGGTAACGGGAAATCATCCTTCTGGCAAGCCTTTGTTGAGGTCTCTGAAATCAACACATATCCGACTTTGCCGTTCGCCTTTTCAACTGTGACCATATTGGACAACCATTGGGGATACTCCACAACTCGGATGAAGCCTACTTGTTAGCAGCCTCTCGATCTCCTCTTTAACCTGAAGGGCCACTGCGGCTTGATTTTGCGTAGTTTCTGCTTGACCGTTTGTTGGCGTCAAGAAAGGTAGGAATTCGTGTTCCACGATCGTCGGATCTAACCCTGGCATGTCTTCATACGACCAGGCAAACACATCAACAAATTCTTTGAGTAAACTGATCAGTTGTTCCCTGTCAGCCCCTTGCATGAAGCTCCTGATCTTCATTTCTTTGACTTCTTCATTCAGCCCTAGATTGATGGTAGACAGATTTTCCCCACAGGCTTCTAATTTTCGTTCCCCACGCTGTTTTGCTAACCTGTTTAACTCGATTAATAGTCTTTTTCATCTTGACTTATGTTTTTTTAAAGATTCATGATTAACTTTAGTTGTTGTTAAATTTTCATTTGTTAATCATTTTTTAAAATATTGGCAACCGAGGAGTAAGCGGAATAGAGGAACTTCATTCACAAAAGGGGAGTACAAGCTCGGCGACCGCGTCGGGGGCCTGGACAATGAGGTCCTCTTCGGGAGTCCCGAAAACAACATTAGATAGCACAAAGGGTTCAAAAGCGGGGCCATCAGGGCGAACATAACCAAACTGCTCCACCAGAGTGTCAGTAGTAGCGAGCGGGCCAGTGTTCTGGACCAGTTATTAAGTGGTGCCACTGCCGGCTTGAGGTGCTTCCCGGGTCATAAGCCTCACCATTACCATTTTCGATCATAACCACATATCCGTCTTCAAGACCAATTCCTTCAAACACCCGAAGACATCATCTTCTTCATCAATATTCCACGGAATAATCGGGTCCAGTTGCTTATAGGAACTGCCCACATCAAAGTTTTCATCGACCATCTTGATATTCTTAAATACTTCCCATCCAGCATGAGGCTTTTCATTAATGCCAATAACTGGCTCAAAAGGCATAACATACGCGACCTCTTCAACTTTGCAAACAAAATATCCCTTCCAAGACTTTTCATAAGGACGGAGTGGGGGGAGCTTATAGTCCTTCCACTTTTGATAGCAGTCTGTCTCTCTTTTCTGACGTACAGCTTTGGCGATTTCGGCAGGAGTCGGTTTGTAGCCAAGCCCAAAGGAAGGAAGAAAAATGGAACATCATCCTTGATAGGTTCAATACACCCTTTTTGCTCTTTTCCAAGCCCATCATAGGCAGGAACTTCATCTTCTTGACCATATTCAAGGCCATTGCGTCTCCATACCTGGTCCGCTTTCTACCAATTAGATCGGTCTCCTTGACATATTCAATAGCATGGATCCGAGCTTGTGGGTCACTTCAAAACCACTCAAGAAGATGCCAGTATCTTTAAGCTCAATTCCCAAAATCGGGAGGTCATGAACTTGCGTATCATCTTGGGCATGAACTACCACTACATGATTGTCGTGGATGAACTTGATGCACTGATGGTAGGAGGAAGCTACCCCTCTTACTCCATGGATCCAAGGGCGTCCCAAGAGTAGACTGAATGAGGACTTGATTCAATCACTTAAAATTCAATCAGTTTGACAAGAGGGCCAATGGTGAGAGTGAGAAGGACAACACCCAGAACACAACGACTGGTGCTATCGTAAGCACGAACCACTTGAGAAGATGGGGCCAAATCAGTTATCTTGATTCCCAAATCTGCGAGAACATGGACGGGGCATACATTTACTGAGGAGCCATTATCGATCAAAACACGAGCTAATTGCTCACCTCCGCCCCAACTGTGATGTGCAGAGCCTCGACATGATTAAGACCAATTTTTGGTGCATCGAGATCGGTAAAAGTGATGATATTCCCAAAATGAATGTTGCCGATCATGTGGACAAGGTCATTGGGAGAAGTCTCGATCGGGATGACAGCTTGAGCAAGAGCTTTAACCAACACGTCTCGGTGCTCTTGTGAAGACAGAGCAAACCCCAAATGGATATATTAGCCTGGGTTTTTCTTAACTGGGTCAAGACCGGTTTCTCGGTGACCTTCTCTTTTGAGCGGGGACTTCTTCTTTATCCTTTCCAATTTACTTGCCTCGGTTTGAGGCTGATAGGCTCTTCCCGAGCGGTGAAGTGATCACATTTTCGCCAACCCAATGGCCTTTTTACAGGGGCCTTTTGCTCCTTAACAGCTTAGCACTAGACAAAATCGAATCCCAAGAGATCATATGGCATTCAAAATCTTCGGAGATAACAGGAGTTACAGTGTAATTCAAAGCTTTCTTCGAACGGTGAAACTAGCCCTTGAGTAGTTTCCTTCAAACTCGATCACATGGATCCCTGACAAGGGATTAGTCACCACATTTGGTTGGGGCGCTTCTGAATGAGTCCATTGTCTATCATGTCTTGCAGAGTGTGTCTCAAACTCCAACATTCATTTGTCCCGCATGACCAGTGATACGTGGTATGCACAATTTTAATTGCATCCCAAATCTTAGGAGGCGGATTAGGCGGGCGGTATCCTTCTATCGGCTTTAGTACTCCTTGGGCGACCAATCCTTGAAAGATAGTAGACAATGGAGCGCTGAATTTATCAAAATGGCGATCTCTTCGATTTCCACCATTCCTTCGCTGATTGGTGACAGAGTTCGCAGTCCCGTCTTGATTATAACACGGAGGTGCCCTATTGTAGTTGCTCCGGCTTGGTCCCACATTGTTGTTCCAAAAGGAGCAGGGGTCATGGCAACATTGTTCACACTGGTGCCGGGGCTTTAGCAGCGGATCGAATCTGTAGGAGCTAGGAGAAGAATCTAGCTTGATCACCCCGTTCGACATCTTCGTAAATACGAGAACCACATCAAGAATAGAAGAAAAATCCTGGAAACGGTGATTTTCATCTTATCTGCATACACCGGCTGAAGATTCTTAAGGAAAATATACGAGTTTTGCTCGCACTGTCAGGCTCTCCAGAGTGTTGAGCAACTTTCTTCCTCCACCTACTTGCAATTCAGAAAAGGATTCCTTCTCACGCTGAGCACATGAATCGAGTCACGACGGCTCTTCTCCGAGTTGGAGTTATCATTGTATCGCTTCTGGAATTCATCCACGAGCTTCCCCAAATTATCAACCAGATTGGCATCCACAGTCATAAACCACTGCTTAGCGGCTCCTACCAAAGTCAGATGGAAGTTGGAGGCCATCGCACCAACATTAGCCCCACGAGACTGCATTGCATGAGCGTAAGATTTCAGGTGGGCCATTGGCAACCTGTACCGTCAATTTCTCCACATCGGGCATTTTGAATTTAGGAGGCAGAACAGCAAATGGAGGATAATTTCAAGAATCGTAGAAAACTCCCCCCTTTATTCATGACCTTTCTCAACATTTCTTTCATTTCGCTCATTTCATCTCAGCTTTTAAGGGGTACATATGGGACACCCTTGTAGAACGCTTCCATTTGGCGACTAGGTTAGGATCTTGCCCTGGGAAGTTCCTTGATTAATCTGAGAGGCACCGCTAGCAAACGCACCATAAGCGTTGGGCTGCTGATTCGGATACAAAGTCTGCATATACTGAGCAAAGGCATTATGATCAGGCGGATACTGAGACGGATGCACAGCAAATTTGCTGGATTCGGGATGAAGGGATGGTGAGTGCCACTAAAGTCTGGATGAGCCACATTACCTTGAGGAGGGATGTTCCGGTGATGACTCTGGCCGATGGTGTTTCTACCAATAGGATTCAAGTTGATGGTAGGGATGCCACTTCCATTGGGACCTGTATTTCCATTGGGATTAGGATGGGAACCCCATTTCCGTCTGATTAACGTTCGGATCGCCATTGGGATTTCTGTTGGGGTTGCCATTGGGAGCCCAATTACTATTCTGATTCTGCATCTGCACAAGTGTAGCCAGTAGCTCATCTTTCTGAATCCTCATCTGACCCAACACACTCTGCTCCAACCATGCTTGAAGACCTGGTGGCGGCACATAGGCTTCCTCATTTCCTTCCTGGGCCATTGCAATAGCTTCTTCGGTTACAGGCCTGTCTCGGCAACTCGGATCAACCTCCCCTTACTGTTTCTCTCCCCCTTTCCAAGTAGATGCCAGGCTTAGAGTATCTGAAAGGGATGGTATTTAGGGCTGATTAGAGAGTGAAAAGGATCGAGATTTCTGAGTTTGATTCAAAGGAGTTCAAAAATCAAATCATCCTAGAATGCCGGATAAGCACTTGCTTTATTTTGACATGTTTTTGCATGAATCTTGGAATAGTGGATGCCATCTCCAAAGTATAGGACAATGTTTTTCACCTGTACTGTACTATTGGCCGTCGAGCCCCTAGCGAAGGCCTATACTCTTTCTGGGATCCACCATTCGGTTACGGTCTATGTGAGGGTCTTGACAATTTCAAGTCAATCCAAGAATTTCACATGATATCCACAATTGAGGTCGATTATAACCTTTTGGGAATTCATAGGATTGAAGTAAAATTGTTTAGACAAAAACCAACATGAAGTCTGTGACGTGTTATTTTCGAAAGAATATGGACATCGCATTTCGGCTTTTGAAGCTTGGCTTACACCCCACAGCGATCGTAGGCGCTGTTAAGGGGGAAACGTATACGTTGACCCTATGGGGAAGTCAAGTGCGCTCCATATGCCCCAGGTTTACCGTCTCGGGTTTAAGATCTAAGACGCTTTTCAAAAAACGTGCATGTGTGTGAGGTATCTATGAGTTCGAAAAATCATTTTTGAAAGCACGTAAAGAAAACAAGAATCATTTTTTTCCCTTTTTTTACTTGTTTTACCCCTTTTTTGGGAATCACTCACCACGCAATGCATATATATATATATTATATATATTACAAATAAGATAAGCGAAAAAACGCCCTGCAAAATAGAGGTTAGGGCTACAGATATATACCCCCAAGTAAGGCACATAAAGCATGGCACACACAAAGATTTAGAGTCTAGCCCACTTTAAAACACCTCCCCAGCAAAGTCGTCACTGTGAGAGCCCGCGCCCGAGATTGATCGGATCACCGCGAAATGACCGCCCGTGAAAGCGGTTCGCGCCGTCTCGTGATGATGCGCTTTTGGAAATGCGCTCGGTTCTCACATAATGGTTTCCTCTTGATGCTGTGATTTAATGGCAAGAGTCGCCCCTCATTTTGATTTTAGAAAAATGAAGAAAACCTTTTTTGGAAATGGGTTCGGGGGCTAAGTTACGAGAAGAGAAGGGTTAGGCACTCTTCTCGCCCGTGATGGTCTCTATATGCGTGCCTTATATTAAAGGCATATATCCTTCATATGATTAAGTCAATACAACAATATGATATTAGAATACTAACCCTTGATGCCTTTGATTTGCAACCTTGAATTCGATAGAGACTTGAAACTTGATCACGATCATATCAATAATCACGAACTTTGAAGATGATAAATTTCACCCTCTAGCGGTATCCACACCATGAATGAATATCAAGAACAATTGATCTTGTTGCTAGACAAATTATGAAACACGTTTTCACATTTAAAATGAACTATATGGAATTTTCTTTGTGTATAATTTGTTCTTCAATCTAGGATTTCTTAGAACAAATAAACCCTCTCAAACTCTTTGGAGGCTTGCACAAACATTGGGTCTGAGTTGTGGCCGGACTCTGATGTTTATACACAGTCAGACCTATTCCAAATAGGAAACTTGTGTTAAACCCGTCCAAATTCGATTCCGAGTCAAATTAGGAATCTGCCCCCGACACACTGTGCGGCCGCCCAAACTGAGGTGTGCGGCCGCCCAAGTTCTGTGCGGTTCGCCCATCCCATTTGGGCGGTTGCCCAAAGCCCCAGAAAATCCAATTTTCCAAGATTTCCAATATAGTCCTTATTTAGGATTCGTTCTATTGTGTGTGACCCTCTAGGATTATACTAAGTTGGAAATGGGTTCAAACATGAAACCATAAGATATGATTAGGTTCTAGCAAACCGTCATACCTACCCAAATAGTATAACTAAATACAAGTTCGCATTCCTTTTAGAACATGTCATAATCCCTTTGTCCACGATGTTCATTGAACACAAGTTCATGGTCAACAAGTCAACTTGTATTGTTCAATACTTTCCGATTCCGATATGTTGATAATCCAAATGACATTGATCCATCAATCCATTTGAGTTGGCCAAACATTTCATCAACATCATTCCTTCGAGGGGCCCAAGCTTGACATCTCTCCGAAGAGGGACAAATCCATTAGCTTATTATTCTTCC
>JAOWBW010002921.1:0-47831 GCA_026119855.1 Campanula takesimana
TGGAACGGGTTCGGGTCGGAATGACCCGTCTCATCCATGAGACGGGTATCCCTGTTCTCACATAAGTTTTTGTCAATAAAGAAAGGAGACCTGACCATAGTTATAAATAATGTCCGAAGAGCGTACCGATTTTGCTTTTGGGACGGGACGTACCAGTACCGGAATGTACCGGCGTACCGTTCCGGATTTACCGCATATTTTTAATATCCTTTTACTATTAAGCTTTTATATCTCAAAAATAAAAATAACATGCACATTATACATTTGATTCCACACTATTCAAATTGATAAATATATAGATATACTCCCTCTGTCATACTCACAATAATTATCCACTAACTTTTTTCTACCCCACTTTCTCTTTATTACCAACCATCAACTCTCACAACACATCACCTTTACCTTAATTATTGAACCATCTATTTTTTGATTATTAAAATGGGACGGAGAAGTAAATAATATTATGTACATTATGAAAAGAATGTCTTCAATATTTTCTTTTCATTTAAGCCGGATAGAAGTCATGGTTCCCTTGGTACAGCTGTACCCCACACTCTCAAGTCTCAACTCTCAATTTCCAGCTGTAAGACCTGCACTCTTTTTACCTTTCTCATGTACAATACTACTTTTGTTTTCAAATCCAACCTTTAGTTTTTAACCCCTTTCTCACCTCTTCTCTCTACCGTTTCTTGAGAGAAACCCTCCCATCTTCAACAAGCAGGTAGCTATCATTCTTTCCCTTTTTCTTCTTCTATTTCTCCATCCACCTCACCGACGGCTGCCGTCTGATGTTTTTGCGTACCGACCAGGTACGTCAATCTCGGCCGGTTCAGACCGGTTCGACCGGTACGAAGCGGTTCACAGCGGTTCGCAAACTGGGACGGAATTTGCCTTGATTCATACCGTTTTGGACCGGTATGGGGACGTCCCGGCCGGTACGGGATGGTATTTATAACTATGGACCTGACTAATTGTAAATCATATATTGACTCAATTCCATCTAAGAATTCCGATACGAAAAATGGATTCAGAACTCATACAGTCTCATACAGTGTGACTGCAAAATATTAAATCTATACTTATAGTATTTTAAAGTTGGTGAAACAAACCATGAGAATGACACGCTAAGCAAGAAATAGGTTTTTCTAGATTTAGAGGTTGCAACGTAAATCGACCTTTGCAATCGTGAAGGCTTTGGCATTCTTCTACCTAAGTAAAAATAAGATGTAATAACCATATATATGATAGTAGGTAATTAGTGATTCTATAAGAAGAAACTGATATCTAATAGAATATGTACTCTTATATATAGAGTATTAGATTAGGTAGACATATACTCTTATATATAAGGTAGTATTTGACTAGGTAGTTCGTGGTGCATTCAAGAACATTAAGATCACTTAGAAGTGACTTTTCAATTTCAACTGATCAAATTCACAATTCAATGGCTTTGAACCGTTTATGTATTCCAAAAGACTACATATTATTAAAAAAGCCATTAAATTGTGATGTAATACTTAAAATTTTAACTATCAAGTGATTTTAAATGATAGAAAGTGAAAAGATGGATTGAAATATTATATATATATATATATATATATATATATATATATATATATATATATATAATATATATATATATATATATTAAAGTTGGTGAAGATTGTATGGTGTTGACACGTGGACGAACTATGGAGAAAGCTTGCATTTGGTGATGCCACGTCAACGCCCTTCTCATAAACAAGTGACTTTTCAATTTTTGTTTCTTAGCTAATAATATTAGCTACTATTAGGGTAACTATTATAGTTAACTATTATAGAAACTAATACTTATAATAGTAATAATTATTATAATAGCTAACTATTATAGTTTACTATTAATAGTTAACTAATATAGTTAAGTATATATGTTAATTATTACTATTAATAATATTAGTTAATCATAATAGTTACTATGTAAGTTGAATATTACTATTAATAGTATTAGTTAACTATAATAGTTATAATATATGTTAAGTATTACTATTAATACTATTAATTAACAATAATAGTTACTATATACATTAATTATTACTATTAATAGTATTCTTTGATTATAATAATCATTATATAAATTTAAAATTACTATTAATATTACTAGGTAATCATTAATAGTTATTATGTAAAGTAAAAATTATTATTAATAATATTAGTTATAATAATTATTTTATGGGTTAACTATTTTATTAATAGTATTAATTAATTATAATAATTATATTATATGTTAATTATTACATTTAACACTACATATACATACATAGACCCGTTTGGATTGTGAAAGGTCATACATTAGACATTCATTAGAGATACTTTAAACATTCATACATAACCACCCAAGAATTTGAAAGATATAGGAGTATTTATGTTTGAATGAATTTTGTGCATGTCTTTTTAGTTTCCTTTCCTTCAACACTCTAATTAATAATATAAATACTTCGTAATCACTTTTAATAAAAAGATGCATACAATCTTTGCATGGAAATATAAATACTTTTTAATTACTATTAATATTACTAGGTAATTATTAATTAATTATAATAATTACATTATGTGTTAATAATTATATTTAACACTACATAGACATACATAGACCCGTTTGGATTGTGAAAGGTCATACATTAAACATTCATTAAAAGATACTTTAAACATTCATACATAACCACCCAAGAATTTGAAAGATATAGGAGTATTTATGTTTGAATGAATTTTGTTCATGTCTTTTTAGTTTCCTTTCCTTCAACTCCCTAATTAATAATATAAATACTTTTTAATCACTTATAATAAAAGAATGCATACAGTCTTTGCATGGAAATATAAATATGAGAAAGAAAATGTGTTTTTGTTGTTGTTGTTGTATTTCTCGTATCTTTGTTTGTGTGATATTTTTGATTGATTTTGTTGATGAAAATTTATGTGCTTCATTAATTTTGTCATTTTTTATTTCTTGCAGCTACCAATGTGGATACTTTTGAAATTGTTGTTATTAAAAGTTGTAAGATTCATTGCTTTATGAGCTAGTCTCCCATGAGAACAAGGGGATCTGTCTCATCTATGAGACGGGTTTTTTGACCCGGATCCATGACCCATGGGGCATAACCTGCCACATGGCAGCCACCCATTGGCCCTTTTTTTTTTTGAGTTTTTATAATTTTTTTCCTGCTTTTCCGTCGTTTACCAAAAGTAATAGTTACCATAACTTAATGTAATGACTGAATATACATATAAAGTAACATTGTTCATAAGTAAACGTAACACCTGTTTTACAAAAACAAAAGCTCGTTTTACCTTTTTTTTCAAATGTAATACTAACTATAATTACATGTAACCCAAACAATATCTAAATGTAATTATCATTTATACTGAAATGTAATAGTGCTTTTGCAAAATATAAAATATTGTGTATTTGATTTTATTTTATTTTATAAAAGAAAGTAACATTTGAAAAATAACAACTTATATACATGAATGTAATTATTTGTACAAGTAATTGTAACACTTTAGTAGATGAAATTGTAACAGATTTCTATAGATAATGTAATACTTTTACATGTATCATGATAAATTAAACCCATTGTAACTTATTATTTGAAAACATAGAGATATACTATTACTTTTCTATACATATGTGTTACAAATTATGTATAAACACTGTTACGTATAAGTAACACGTTTGTTACATTTTAGTTGTAATAAGTATTACTTTTGGCAAACGAAGAAAACATAGAAAAAAACACTGTTACTTTTCTGTATATATGTATTACTTTTATGTATACAAAATGTTACATATAAGTAACACGTTTGTTACATTTAGTTATAGTAACTACTCCCTCCGTTTCATGTGAATTGAGACTTATTTCTCTTTTCGTCCGTTTCACCTCAATTGAGACAGCCCAAAATGGCAAACTTTTTAATATTTTATATTCACACAACCCCACCCATTTAACCCCACTAATTCTCTTTCTTTATTTTCCACCACTCATTTTATCCAACCAACACCACTATTTACCCCACTCATTCTCTCTCTTCATTTTTCACCACACATTCACCACTTTCTCTTAATTATTGTGCCCATTTTTTTTTTGTCTCAATTCACATGAAACGGAGGGAGTATTACTTTTGACAAACCGAAAAAAAAAAAAATTACCTATGAGAGGCTGCCACATGGCAGCGTCGCCCCATGGGTCATGGAACCGGATCGTGGGTCGGGCGGGTAAAAAAAATCCGTCTCTACCATGAGACGGGTCTTCCATGTTCGCATGGAAGTTTTTGTCATTGCTTTGCACGTTGTTTCTTTAAGTTTATATTTTTGTTTATGTTTTCTTTTAATATCACATACACTTTTGTTGGATATCACTAATTCTTCTTTATCTATTTGCAGAAACCTCTACAATCTTCATTCATTTAACTTGGTTTTGGACAACAAATTTGAAGTAAAAAAAAATCTGCCCATGAAGCACTATGAAGGGCTGCTCTGTTTGTAATAATTATAATAAAATATATACATAGAAATTTTGAGATTTGTAAACTGGAAACTCTTTTTAACCCATAAAAGTATGTTCCTGAATGTTCACATAATTTTATACATAATTTACATATTTATTTTCACCCATCTTGCATGACAATAAAATCTATCAAAATATGTTTCTATTTAAGGTTTTAAATGTCTCTATGTATTTAATTGAACAAAACTAATTTTATGAATTTAAAATTTCGAGTTTCATGTATTTTTATTTTATCTACAACTTTCATGTTTTGAGTTTTTCTATTTGAGTTCGTTTTCATGACTGGATTTGCCAATATTTTACTGATATGCTTTATTGGCAGCAACTAATCTAAGACTAGCATGTTGTAACTTTATTCATTTGAACATGATTTATATCTCTTAAAATCATATAAAAAATCGTGGGCATTCCTCATTGAGTTAAGAGCAATTTAATCTTTTGAATTAGGTAATTTGGTTAAGAAATAAATTAGATAACAATTGGTAATCAAAAGTGGTTCAATAGTTAATTCAAAATATATTTTCAAGGACCAATTTTTTTTTTTTAGAAAAATAAATAAAGAAGGTCTTCTATAGTGATTGACACTTACTCAAATATTTCACATTTTTTTACTTCTATTTTCTATTTTGAATGGTTACTATAATAAAATAAAAATTATTATATTTAAATAAAAAGGGTTAATTACAATTTAGGGCCTGAACTCAATAGGGCGTTCCCCAAGCGGGGCCTCAACAATTTTTTTTGGCGAATCAAGGCTCAATACGTATTTTTTCATCAATCTAGGGCTTTTTGACGGAAATCGTTAAAAATCCTATTAAATGACCATGTGCCAAGCACATGACTAACAAATGAACTAGTTTGAAGTAACATTTATACTGAAATGTAATCAAAAGTGCTTTTGCAAAAATATAAAATATTGTGTATTTTGAAAACAATATCTAAATGTAATTATCATTTATACTGAAATGTAATAGTGCTTTTGCAAAAATATAAAATATCTAAATGTAATATTAACTATAATTACATGTAACCCAAACAATATCTAAATGTAATTATCATTTATACTGAAATGTAATAGTGCATTTGCAAAAATATAAAATATTTTGTATTTTGATTTTATTTTATAAAATATTGTGTATTGTGGTTCAATAGTTAATTCAAAATATATTTTCAAGGACCAATTTTTTTTTTCAGAAAAATAAATAAAGAAGGTCTTCTATAGTGATTGACACTTACTCAAATATTTCACATTTTTTACTTCTATTTTCTATTTTGAATGGTTACTATAATAAAATAAAAATTATTATATTAAAATAAAAAGGGTTAATTACAATTTAGGGCCTGAACTCAATAGGGTGTTCCCCAAGCGGGGCCTCAACAATTTGTTTTGGCGAATCAGGGCTCAATACGTATTTTTTTTCATCAATCTAGGGCTTTTTGACGGAAATCGTTAGAAATCCTGTTAAATGACCATGTGCCAAGCACATGACTAACAAATGAACTAGTTTGAAGTTGACTTCACGTTTTAGGGTGTAAAGAATAAAATTATGAAAATGAGGGAAGGGGGAATTAAATATTATCACTTTCTTCTTCAAATGCGGTCAAACTCCAACCCTTATTTCCCGTTCACACCCACAGGCCTAAATAGATCACCCAGGACGCCGTTGAACTGACGTCTGACGATAACAACAAAGAAGACGTAAGTGCAGGCCATTCCACCGACGCCAGACCCAATTAAGGCGCCTTAAAATGGATTGGGTCTTGAACAAGGTTTTAGCCGGCGAAGATGCCGACGACCATCGGAGAAGGGAAATTGGATCATAGAAAGGTTCAGATCGAGCAGTAAGTGAAGGAGCTTGAGAGCTCTGTTTTTTTCAAGTATTTGGGTAATTTTCAAGGGAATTAGACGGAGATGGAGATTTATTGGGGAATAATGGTGTGTTTTTTTTTTTTGACCTAAATATAAGCAACTCTAAGGGATTTCAAGACTATTTAATACTCTCTTACCAAAACTGCCCCTATTGAATTATTCATTTTCAAATACAAGTGCACATTTATTACACATTTAATATGAGGATATATTAGTAATTTTAACGTGTTGTTATTATAAAATCAAGACAATTAACTAACTTAACTACTTTCTTAATAGGTGTGATTTTAGTTATTTTTGCTTATATTTGTGACCGGAGGGAGTATTTCAAAATAAATTTAATTTGTTCAACCCTTTAAATTTAAATATTTACGTTAAACCCCTTAAAAGCTAATGTCTACTTCAAACTAACGAAATCGTACATCACGTGCAAAGCACATGAGGACTTGACAGGATTTCTAACGATTTCCGTCAAAAAAACCCTAGATATTGTGCCCTGATTCGCCAAAAACATTTGTTGAGGCCCCGCTTGAGAAAAACCCTATTGAGTTCAGGCCTTAAATTGTAATTAACCCAAATAAAAATTATTTATCAAACCTTTAACCTTCCCAGGCTTCGCACTAGTTATTTCGTTAAAATAATTGGTATGTGCCATAATTCCAACAATAGAGTAGATATATACCTGGGCTCCTTCCTGGAAATTACACTTTTGTAGTGTTTACACAAAAGGCTACCAAAGTCTTTCATTATCATCTATTATTATTATGTGACTTGAAATTTAAATTAATCGATAGAGGCTTGCGCCATTGGAAAAATGGAAGGTGGTGGTAGTAACAGTGAGATTTTAGCGCCATGGAGATTGAATATCAGCGAATTCCGGTTGCCGGCGGAGTCCCGTTCCTCCGATCAATCCTTCTCCTTCCGCCGCCTCCTCCGGTCTCCAAGTATATTAATTCTTTCTTCTCATTTTCTTTTAATTAATTATCTTGCAATATTTTCTTAATTTCTTCCTGTCTTTGAAGTTATAGCTTAATTGATTTCTTTTGATTCTAACTCCCTCCCAATTTAAAAGGGAAATCGAACATTAAACCCTACGTTTAACCTTACTTCACTACTGGCATGTTGTACGGTACAACACTCTGAAGCCTAATATGTACAACTCTAGCTGAAATTTTGTATTTAGAAGTTTCAAAACAATAAAATAAATAATAAAAAAATTGTATGTAGATCATTTTCCAAATAAATATTCCAGTATCTTAAACTATTTTGTTGCTTTAATCAATTGTAGAAATTAAACTGAGCATTAATTTGATTTTAAGGCTCAATTAAACCATCAAACCATTGTCAAGTTTTCATAAAAACCCGGCGATGTGCTTTTGTACACCAAATAACTAGACACAATAATGTTTGAAAAAAAAGCCAGCTGAAATTAATTTAGTTGATTTTCATTAGAAAAATTCAATAAAACATAGTATCAAATACTCTCTCCGTCCCAAAATATTTCTAGTTCTAGGATTTTCACACAAATTAAGAAAAGCAATCAATGCATGTCTAATGGACTATATTACCCTTGAAATATTACAAGTACCAAGACAATTAAATGCTTTTACAATGACAACTACCATCATAAATAAGGGTACATTTGACAAACAATGTCAAAGATGTCTAGATAAAAGCAAAACTACAAAAATTTTGGGACAAATTTCAACCCCTTAAACTACATACTCCCTCCGTCCCTCTTTAATCTACAAAATTTGCCATTTTGGTTGTCCCACTTTAATCTACAAAGTCCCAAAAAGGAAATGTTTTAATACTTTTAAAATAATGGGACTCACTTGTCATACTATCAACAACTATCCACTTACTATTCTCTACCCCACTTTCTCTCTCCCACTCAACTATCTACACTCACAACACATCAACTTTTTCACTTTTTCCTTAAATAATGTGCCCAACTCAAAATTTGTAAGTTAAAGAGGGACGGAGGGAGTATATTTTGGGACGGAGGGAGTATCATACATGATGTTTTAATGTCAATTTTTTTTATCCTATCATACAAACAAATTACATATATCATGCTCAATATTAGCAACTTAGCATCCCGTTAAGTTTTTGACTTGTAAGTTCTAACTGACGAAATTAGGTTTAGAAGTGAAAACTTGTTTCAAAATATTTGCCACTTTGCTATTATCAAGTTTTTTTCCTTCTCTTTTCTAGTCCATTATATCCCTATTAATTATTGTGAAGTATCCCTTGTACAAGCATTTAATCACCTAGGAAATTGAATCATTTGAAGGGTAATTAAGTCTTTTTAACATGCATTCAATACACCACTTAATATGTGTGAAATAGTCTAAAACGACAATTATTTTGAAACGGAGGCAATAATGTGCTTAATATGTATTACATCGATGAGTTTTTATGAAACCATGACCATAGGCATTGATGGCTTATCATATACTAATAAGACCTTAATTTAAGCATCTTTTTGAAAGGAGAAGTGAATCATTTTCAAGAAAGCCTAAGTTTACTTGCTCATTTGTTATCAATATTGCTACATTCAGTTCATTATTTTTCCTAGCGATCAGTAATCAAACTCCTTTTTAAGTAACTAATTAGTTAATTTATTTATTTAATCATCCCACTGATTCTCCTAATAAGGGTAATCTATACAATCCCACTGCAGTCAGATCTCACTGAATTCATTCTTTAAATTCTATTCCGCATTTTGCTCATCTTCTTGTCGTCGATATGGATTTGACCCCTTTCATTATTCATTTTACGTCTTCTATTAAAGGATTTAATTCTGATTACCTGAATGACCAACTTTACTTTGAACTGTTAAATTAGCCCCCCCACCCCACACCCCTTCCCCACCCCCCTACCAAAAAAATAAAAAAATAAAATTGGCAAATTTATTTGACTTTCATCAAGATCATTCAATGATAGATTCAAGTATCTTTTTGCCATACAACCATGAGTGGTTAGTGCAAAATCATGTGTCATATCTGATCCACTAGCCAGCAATGATCATAATATTTTGTACTACTGTAAAGTGCCACAATATCCTAATACGCTGTTTTTTGTACTAACATTTTCAGTGCCTTACTATTGTTTCCTCATTTTGTTTCTTGGGCAAATTTCGTTTTCATCTATTGTACTTTCAAACGTGTTTCACTTTTACCATTATACTTTTTTTTTTGCAAAAAAACCATTGTACTTTGGAAAATATGCCATTTTAGCCCCAAATCCGTCTCTGAATCCATGACTAATCCGTGATTAATCCGCAATTTTTGGGTTGGAATGATACATTTTCAAAACTACAATGGTATTTTTGAAAGAAAAAGAGTACTGTATAATGGTAAAAGTGAAACGCCCTTGAAAGTAGAACGGACGAAAATGAAGTTTGGCCTTGTTTCTTCCACCAGGAAAACAGGGAAAGGTTGCAGCATACTACAAGAAACAGGAGAGGCTCCTTGAAGGATTCAGTGAGATGGAAACAATGAATGAATCAGGTTGTTTGCCTGGTAGCCTAACAGAGGTTGGTTTCTCTATGCAGTTATTATATTCAAGCGCCTCATTTTCCTTGTATTCATGTTGCCAAAGCAGACTTGGGTGTAGTTACTCCCTCCGTCCAATAATAAATGTCACACCTTTCCTTATGTTCCATCCCAAATAAATGTCGCGTTTCTATATAAACTATAAGGAAATAGGGTTAATAAAATTTCATCATTCTACAAGCTATGTACAAACAAGTAATGTGCATTCCTTAAAGACGTTGACTGTGCGGCAATTCTTTTGGGATGGAGGGAGTATATCACAAGCTCACGTGGGTCCGGCCTTTACAAGACCCCACACATAGTGGAAGCTTTTGTATCACCATGTTGCTTTTTTTTCTTGTTATATCATAAGACACAAGCTTGAAGAACAGGGAGGATGGACTATTTTTACTTTTTCAGGACAGTATTTTCAACCTACATATGGATTTTCGAACAATTCTTTGATTATATATATATATATATATATTTATTTATTTTTTTGCAGGATGAAGTTAAGAATCTTGCAAGGAGTGAGAGAATGGCCATTCATATTTCAAATATAGCTAATCTCGTTCTGTTCATCGCTAAAGTCTATGCTTCGATTGAGAGCAGATCTTTAGCAGTCATTGCATCAACCTTGGACTCGCTCTTGGACTTGCTCTCTGGATTTATTTTGTGGTTTACTGCACATGCCATGAGATATCCAAACCAGTTTCACTATCCAATTGGAAAGAAGCGGATGCAACCTGTGGCAAGTCCTTTGTTTACTCATACTTTCAGTGCCATTTAATGTACTCCCTCCGTCCCAAAATTTACTCTTGATCAAGAGAAAATTTGAAAAAAATAAATGGACATTCATATTGGGACGGGAGGAGCAGGAAATATTACATGGTCATCAAAGTTGAATGTGAAAGCTGACAACCTAAATTCTTTTCTTTGACATCTATTGAAATTTTCTATACTTAATCAAGTTTTGGACTAATCAGGGGAAGTACTGCAGGGTATCATCGTTTTTGCTTCAGTAATGGCAACTCTTGGACTACAAATATTGCTCGAGTCTGGCCGCGAACTCATCACCAAGGTATGAAGTTTTGGTGCTGTTTTAAGAAACTATATATGAGTTTCTGATTTTTTTCAGCTTCAATTGCTTAATGGCGCAAAGTTAGAGTCTATTATAGGTTTCGCATCACACCAAAAATAGCTGTCTGTTGTAGAATTTCATTTTACTTGGGAGTTTTGATGGTTAAAGGGCTCAATTATTTTGCACAAAAATTGTTTTAGTACCCCCTTTGTCCCGGAAAAGTTTGTCTCATTTTGATTTTTTATGGTCAACATAAATTAACTTTGATCAAGCATTAGTGTCAATCTAATGATCATAATGAAATTTTAAATTAATGACTTGTCAATTACAATTTTTAGAATTTCACTAGAATGATTAGATCGATATCAATGTTTGGTCGAAGTTCATTTATGTTGACCATAAAAAGTCAAAAATGAGACAAACATTCCGGGACAGAGGGAGGATAAGCTAATATAGTATTTTCTTATTTTGGTTACAGTCTCACCCTGACATGGATCACGAGAAGGAAAAATGGATGATCGGCATCATGGTTTGTGTAACCGTGGTGAAGTTTCTGCTGATGATATATTGCCGGAGATTCAAAAATGAAATCGTTAGGGCCTATGCTCAAGATCATTTGTTTGACGTCGTCACCAACTCAGTTGGATTAGTAACGGCCGTCTTAGCTATCCAATACCACTGGTGGATAGATCCGTTGGGAGCTATCATTGTAAGCACGCTTACACACCTCTCCTAAATCATATGTTACCAACGCTATACAATCATCTCAAAACTAAACATATTTTTTAATAGGGGGGGGGGGTATATTAACTGATAACTTAATCTATTACAATAGTGATACTTGCAGTGGCGAGGCTAGGGCAAAGGGAAGGGGGTTATTTGACCCCCTTAAATTTTGAAATGTGTCAATTTTAGTACCTTTAAAATTTTAGAAAATGACATTTACTACAAAAAAAAATGATGAATTTATTCATTTTGACCCCCTTAAATTTGAGAAAAAATTGCACTATTCGACCCACTTGTATACTAAATTTGTAAACCTCAACAATAATACTTATCCCCAAGCAACCTTGACCCCCTTTTCAAAAAATCCTGGCTTCGCCACTGGATACTTGGAGACTGAAATCTACCACTGTTGGGAATTGAACCTCTGACCTTCCGTATAAAAAAAAAAAAAAAAAAAACTATAATGACGGATAACATTTTCAAAGTTAACAGAATCTGTTAAAACGCTAACAATTATTTTAAAACAGGAAATGCTACTCCCTCAGTCCCATTTATAGTCGTCACGTTTGAATATGTTGGTCAAAACAAGTGAAATTTTACCAAATATTAATGTCAAGCTAATCATCCTAATAAAATTTTAAAAATTTTCATTGATAAAATCCTTTAGTAATTTATCATTAACATTTTTTAAAACCGTCACTAGGATGACTAGATTGACTTTAATGTTTGGTCAAAGTTCATTTGTACCAACCGAAAAAGTCAAATGTGGCCAATATAAATGTGACGGAGAAAAAAAATTAATAGAATCTATTGAAAACTAACATTTTATGTTAAAAAGCATTATGTTTCATTTTCCTGTCAAAAGACTAACAGAGCCTGTTAGCTCAAAAAAGGAAAAAACAACAACAAACACGCCAACACCCGTTGGCGATGTCTATGTATACCAGATACCGCTTGAGCTAAACTAACCTGTACAAATATAACAATATCTTCACTGCAGATAGCGTTATACACAATAAGTACATGGGCAAAAACAGTTGTCGAAAACGTGTGGTCAATTATCGGGAGAACTGCACCACCCGATTATCTAACAAAGTTGACTTACCTGATATGGAACCATCACGAAGAGATTAAACATATAGACACAGTAAGAGCCTACACGTTTGGGTCTCATTACTTTGTGGAGGTCGACATTGTTTTGCCAGAAGACATGCTTCTTAACAAAGCTCATAATATCGGTGAATCGTTGCAAGAGAAGTTGGAACAACTACAAGAAGTGGAACGTGCTTTTGTTCATATAGATTTTGAGTTTGGTCACAGACCTGAACATAAGACTAAGGTCTGAGGATGCCATGGATGAGTATTATAGTTGGCTCTATGTAACTTAATAAATTTGGTGGCTGTGTAAGTTTGATATTGCATCAAGACTTATACTCCGTCCGTCCCAAAATGAATGTAAAAAAAAATAAAAAATTGCTTTGTTTAAGAGTATATTCGATTTTTTTTTTTACATTCATTTCGGGTTCGGGGCGGAGAGAGTTGTAGTTTGCCTACACTTTGTGTAAGTTTTCCGCCGTCGGATGCTTTCTAGTACTCCTACATAGTGAATTTTCTCTTCTTGTTTTGATGAAAGGAAGAGATAGGTAATTGTTGTAAAAGCCCGTGCATTTCCTAGTGAAAATATTGTCAGAATTGAAATACTACTCCCGTCCCAAAACGAATGTAAAAAAAAAAAAACTCAAATTTGCATTTAATCAAGTGTAAATTTTATATATTTTTTTCTTTTTTGAAAATTCATTTGGGAGTGGGGATGGAGGTAGTAGTTTTTATTTTATTTATTTTTTTTTCAGAAAAATGTACACTATTTTCTGAAAAAAAAAAAAGAAGAAGAAGAAGAAAAAGAAGTGTACACTATGATTTGGATTCATGAGCATACTTGTAGACATGACTGCCAAGTAGGAACCAACAGGCTCAACACTAAGCCAGTTGTGACAACAAGTTAGTTATGGTAATTGTAGTTACAAATACATATTGAACAAGTATTACACATTTATTAAACTGATTTGAATTTGAAGTTTGTCATTTGGCAAGCAAGGGAGGATCCATTGGCCAAATCAAGAGCGTAATTTTCTCATTTATCTATGATTATCAACGGGTGAAGATTCGACGACATCAGCTTGTGAGCAACAAATCACGAATCTCGATCAATTGTTTAGGGCTATTGCACACCTCACAAAATAATCATGTTTGGGGTTGGAGGAGGGGGCCAGTGTCTCTCCCATAACTAACAACTATGCTACTCCCTCCGGTCTAAAATAACTGTCTCTTTTTGTATTTGCACAACTCTTAAGAAATGCAATTATTATCATGGTTTGATAACAAAAGTTCCAACTTTACCCCTATTAAGTGTGTAACTTTCTTTCATTAATGTCTCACACTAAGACAATTAATAAAAGAAAATAAGTTTCAATGCAAGGCTAAAAGAGACATTTAGCTCAAAAGTGACAATTATTTTGGACCAAATTTTTGATCCAAAAGTGACAGTTATTTTGGACCGGAGGGAGTAATTAAATTTTTTGTCGTCAACCAGAAGCACAAGTGCAAAGAAGTTGCTAAAGGCTAAACCCAGTGAGTGGTTTTAATCACATCATGTGCTACTGATTTATAGAAATTTAGATACTTACTAGGATGATGGCTATTAAAGAGGTTAAAATAGTCACATAATTTAACTACTAATATAGAATCACTCCAAGAGAAATTTGATCCAGCGCTTTTGCGAGCGGTATAATTTTTGACATTTTCTTAAGAATAACACTAGGGGCACAAAATTTTGCTCACAAAATCCTAAGTGTCATGATTTTATTGGTGTTTTTAAGTTGAGTGTGGCGGGTCCATTATCGATGCAACCAATAAAATATCGTCACCTCATTTTATGAGTAAAATTTTGTGACCTTATTTTGTGCCCCTAGCATTGCTCTTTTCTTAAAGACCGACTTACATTGATTTGATTTGGAGTAGAGGCCATATAAAACAAATTAATCCTAAAAGTTCACTCACTAACAAAAAGGACGTGACTAATTGTGAATCATATTTTTTTGACCCAATATCGTCTAGAATTCCGATATGAAAAAGGGATCCAAGGCTCATACAGTTTGACTGCAAAATTAACCTATTTGTCCATTAAAGGGGTGTAAGCGGTTTGGTCCAGATCGCGGTTTGAGACCGAACCGAACCAAATCATACGATTTGGTACGGTTTTTAAGCACGAGTGGTTCGGTTCGGTTTCAGAAATTGTAAACAGCGTGGTTCGGTTTGGTTTGGTTTGTGGTTTGACCTCTCCAGACCAAACCAAACGGCGAGACCGAACCACCAGACCGATCCATCAGACCAAACCACAAAATCGAACCGTCAAACCTCATATATTAGTCATATATTTGTATGTTAAGTAACATCCACCTTTGAATTATTAAATAAATCTACAATATATTAGAGAATTCCTAACTCTCGTTTTGCATCTTATTCAATATTCATTTCATAGTGTGTTATATTCGTTGAGGCACATAGTTAACAAAGTTCTATAATGTGTTCACTTCTTCGGCTTCTTTATTCGTTAAATATCATTCTTCCTCCGAATTTTCTCTTTTAACCAAAGTCATGATTTAAACCGTGATAATGAACCACGGTCTGAATGACATTTTGAACCATGATCTAAACCACATTCTAGACCACGGTCTGAACCACATTACTAAACCGCGGTCTAAACCAAAGCGAACTAAACCATGGCGGTTTGGTTTGAACTTTTTCACAGTTCGGTTTGATTTAAAATTTTTCCAAACCGATGACTAGTGGTTCGGTCTCTAAAATAACCGAGACCGAACTATTTACACACCTAATCCATTAAATTATTTCATTAAGATAACATTGAAGTTCTGAACTAACTCTCACCAAAGGTCACTCAGAATGTGAAAAATTGAATCCAAGGGGTGTGTCACTGCCAGAATGCTGTGCCAGAATGCCAACAAGAGAGTAGATATTAAAATACATGGGCTCCTCCTGGAAAGTACAGTTTTTTAGTCTTTACGCAAAGAGGCAGTCTCCTGTGCGCCGCACAGCGTGCGACGGCGCCAAGCGAGCCATTGTTTTTTTTTTTTTTTGCCACCTCTAACTTTTTTTTATTCCCAACAAAAGTAACACTTATTATAACGAAATGTAACACTTTTTTTTTTCCAAAATGTACCACAATTTTGGTGCAATAGATTAAAGATTACATAAAGATTGACAAACTAAACCAATGTCACACTTTTTATAAAGGAATGTAACACTCTTTTTTTCAAATGTAATTTTTTTTTTTTTCAAATGTAACATTTTTTTAAATGTACCACAATTTTGCTGCAATAGATTAAAGATAACATAAGACTGACAACTAAACTAATGTCACACTTTTTATAAAGGAATGTAACACTTTTTTTCCAAATGTAACATAAGATTGACAAACTAAACTAATGTTACATTTTATAAAAAAATGAATGTAACATTTTTTTTCTCAATTGTAACAGTTTATATTCTTAAATGTAACATTATATCTAAAATGTAACAATTTTTTATTAAGAAAGTAACAATTGAAATGCAACTCGATTATATATATAAATTTTTAGTCTTTTTTTAAAGAAGAAAAGTAACATTTACCAAATAAAATTTTTACATTCATCTATATAGAAAATTATAATATTATATATTCACTTTGTTACACTTCAAATATTACTTTTACTAACCACAAAAACTATCAAACAATTTAAAATTTTCTTGTAAAATTGCTGTTACATTTGACTTTAAAAAATGTTACTTTTTGAACATGAAATTGTTACTTTTATCAGAACAGAGTATTACATCTCAGCTGACAAGCAGCTCAATTTTTTTGTGTGTAAAAAAATATGTTTAAAAAAAATAAAATCAAACCATATCATGACCTATGTAGTTTTTTTCGTCTCGTCGAGACGAACACAATGATATTTTTTTAAAAAAAATACTACTTATAAATCTCAAGATATACTCCCTCCGTCCCTATTTACCTTAACAAAATGAGGCTTTGCACAAAAATTAAGAAAATGATTGTAAAGTTGATGTGTTGTGAGTGTAGATAGTTGAGTGAGAGAGAGAAAGTGGGTAGAGAAAAGTAAGTGGATAGTTGTTGTGAGTATGACAAGTGGGTCCCACTATTTAAAAAATGTTTAAAAGTTTCTTTTTTGGGATTTTGTAATGTAAATAGGGACACCCAAAATGACAATTTTTGTAAGGTAAATAGAGACGGAAGGAGTAGCATTTTAAAGTTATTGGGTTATTTTTTATTTTTAAGGAAGACACGTGTCGCGATTTGGGAAAAGGGAAGACTTAATCCCACGGTTGGATGTAGCGGAGCAGGAGTGCACGAGAAGCAGCTGAACAATCCGCCGTTGCCGACGTGCGGCTGCCGCACGCGAGAATTTGCCTTTCACAAAAGGGTACCAAAGTCTTCAATTCAGTCAACAATATTCCGATCACAAGAGAGATGAAGACTTAGACCTTCACCCTTACTTCGGCACAAAGTATTTCCAATGGATGCTTCACATCAACCCAGAGCAGGGTCACACCCTCGTCAAGGATTCGGAGAACGACCTCAACCTCAATCTGAACCTCAACCCGCAGCCGTCGCCGTCGCCGCTGCCGGAGGCGGAGGCAGAGGTGGTGATTTCACCGTCATTGTCTCCGTCTTCTTCGCCTTCATTGCCATCGCTAGCATAGTAATCAATTTCTCCCTCCTCTTTGTCATATACGATGTTATGAAGCATTGTTGTTTGTCTATGCTTGGGATTCCCTTCACATTTTGGTGATTCATCATTTTAATCAATTTTATTTCATCAATTTTCTTCGATTTGTTCGAAGTTACTGATTGTAGAATTGTGGTCCTATTGTTTTGAAGTGATTCTGCTTTTTGATTGATCCTAGTGGAATTAGAATTAGATTGTACTATACACGAATTGATTTTTTCACTTGGTGTAGTTGACCGACTGAAATTAATTAATGACAGTGTTTACCCCTAAATCTCTCATCATTCTAACCATTTCTATGATCTAGTTGTATATACCTGTATTGCGACATTAATTACAGCTTTCCTTATGTAAGACATATCGTGATGATTTATGCAACATTTAAAGCAGGTCTTTTTAGCATGATTGTCACTATTGTTACCATAATCAGCAGACTAGGAATACTGGTAAATAGTTGGATTTAGCATTCTGGACATCAATTTGGTATTGAGGTGTTATCCTGAAAGGGGGAGGGGTGAATTCTATGACTACCTTGTTGATTTTACATGGATGCTGTGGTATGCCAGATAAAAAAATGTCGGTTATAGTTATCTCTGGTACATTTAACTTCATGATTGTATTGTATTGTGATGAAAAACAACTCTGTTATTTATAGTGTGAACAATCTACCTCATTCTGATTCGATGTGGTATTAATTTGTGTAGTTTCATCATAAACTAAGACGGGTAATGGTATTTTCCCTCCACAATGTTCTTTTGCTCTCGTGCCATTTTATCATATTTACTGTGTCAAAAAATGTTTTGTTGTAGAATATGTTAAGGGTGTTGATTGTAGAAGTTATGTCTCAAACGTTGGCAGCGGTACCGTCTATAAACAAGTATTGAAACATAAAAGCATTTTGAGTCAAACCTCACCAAGTACATCACTTAAACCATTGGGAAAAGAAGCAACTAATGGTGAATTACCCTTGTGAATGATGAGATCCTCTCTTGTCCTAATTAATAGCCTTTGAGTTCACCCTTACTGCGCATAATTTCTGTTACCAAGTAGTGGACGTGTTTTGGAAGGAAGACGACTATTTCATCTAAACACTATATCCTGTAACTTTGCTTTACCATTTAAGTGCCAAGACATTAACTTTACATACTAGGCAAAAACATCAATAATTCTTGTTGAAGTTGTCTACTTTGAAGCACTTGAGTGTAGACATCTTGAAGGTCCCGACTGTATGACTGTTAGATTTACACTTGAGATATGTTGAACTTCCAAATCTGAAGTAGCATACCTTACTTATTTAACTTCAACTAACATGTCTTTCATCCGTAGATTTTGGTTCCATCTTCATCCACCTTGAAGAATAGTTTATCGGTCGTACACCAAGTTCCAGAAGGTCATGTGGGGGTTTATTGGAGAGGTGGTGCCCTTCAAGAAACTACCACAAGTCCAGGTTTGACTTTGTTACTATACTTATCATGGTCTCCCTCCGTACCATGTTAAATATCGCAGTTGAATTGTCAACGTTTGTAAGAAATGTGCATTACACGTTGGTACTTCACTTGTACCGTTGTAAAATTATGCTAAGACTATTTTCCATATTTAGAATGTGACATTTATTTTGGGACGGACCAAATTGGAAAATTTGACATTTATTATGGGAATGAGGGAGTATAGGCTTATGTAGCTACTAGTTCCCTGTCCATTTTTTCTTTATTTTGTAAATCATCTAGTTTTTTTTTTTCTTCAGGTTTCCATCTGAAAATGCCTTTGATAACCCACTTTGAGCCTGTCCAAGTAACTCTACAAACTGATCTGGTGAGCATTTTCCTTAGTTTCTTAATGCAACTATCAAAAGGATGAATGTGTTAGTTTTGAAGATAATATCGATAGAAGTCCTTATTAGTTCCAAACTTGTGTTGAAATGTAGGTTAGAGATATACCATGCGGCACAAAAGGGGGTGTTATGATCAACTTTGACAGAATAGAGGTAATAACTCGCTCTGATTTTCATGTCAACAGTTTGTGTGTTTCTCGCTTTAACGTTCATATTTTACTTTGATGTCTTCAGGTTGTTAACCGCCTGAAAAAAGATGCTGTTTATGAGACTCTTCTCAACTATGGTGTACAATATGATCATACATGGATATATGACAAAATTCATCATGAAATCAATCAGTTTTGCAGTGTGCATTCCCTTCAAGAAGTTTATATTGACATGTTTGATCAGGTAGTCAGCCAACTCCATGCACAATACCTCGTATGATTTTCGTTATGTTACTTAAATGGCTAGGGCTCGTTATCTTCTTTGCTTGAATTCTGATAAAAAGAAGACGACCTATTCTTTTGAGAGAAATTAAGTGTATTGTGCAAATATAATTTCCTACTCTCAAGTGTCTTCCACTTTCAAACTGAAAACAGTGTGTTCAAAGAGTAGCAAATAGAAAGCTCAGTTGGGCAGTTAGTAGATGATTACAAGTATTTTTGAACTCTTTTTGTAGCTGATTTCTTATTTTGATCTAATTGCGATCTTTGAGGATTTCATAACATGAGCTATATGGGCTTATAGCTTGATTTTAGTTATAGCCATTATGTTTGTGCTCGACCCCAGTATTTACCAATTGTAATAATTTTAAATATTCAGATCGACGAAAAGATGAAAGATGCTCTTCAGGCAGATTGCACGCGCTACGCTCCAGGTATTGAAATTTTAAGTGTGCGCATCACAAAACCTAAAATTCCGGAGAGCGTCAGACGGAATTTCGAATTGATGGAAGAAGAACGCACTAAGGTACTTCATAACTGTCTATGTTAGGAGGTCCATTCTTCATTTATGTTGTCTCATTCGGTGGTTAGCAATGTGAATGAGTAATCTTTACTACTCAGTAAGGATGCATCTTTCATGCATGTCATTGTTTTGAGGTGCTTCCGATATTATTTCTCTCATCTTTTTGTTTTTCTTGTCTCTCATGTTGTTTCATTGAGAAATTCTATGTTCTTTCTTGATGTAGAAAATATACTACCTCCGTCCCAGCTCAATGTGCACACTTACCTTTTAAGTGGGTGTCGTTGATATGTGCACAATCCAAAAAAGGAAAGTTTTTTATTATTTTTATAATCTTCCACTCATTCTCTCTCTTCCTCCCAGCCACTCATTATTCTCCACTCATTCTCTTTCTTCCTCTCAACCACTCATTATTCTCCACTCATTCTCTTTCTTCCTCCCAACCACTCATTATTCTCCACTCACAATACTTTTGAATATAAATAATCTCTCCTTAAATATTGTGCCAAACAGTAAAGATGCGTATTGAGCTGGGACGGAGGTAGTATATTACTCTCTCCGTCCCAAAATGAATGACTAAGTTTGTAAATATTTGGTCCCAAAATGAATGCCTAATTCACACTAAAACTCGTGATGAAAAGTGGTGTGATCATGAAGGATTTTTATGTGCTTACACTGCTCAAAATGCTTAAACCCCAACTTTCTTAAATCTCACTCAAAGCTAAAATTGGACGTTCAAATTTTTCTTAGCATGGGATACATTTTGGGAGACTCTTTGGGTAAAGTCTACATAATGGGTTGTGGGTGTGGATGCACGTGTGTAGGTCTTGGTTGCGATGGAGAAACAAAGAGTCGCAGAGAAAGAGGCGGAAACAAAACAGAAAATAGCTATTAGTGAAGCAGAGAAGAACGCACACATTAGCAAGATCCAGATGGAACAAAAGTTGATGGAGAAAGACAGTTCAAGGAGGCAAGAGGAAATCGAAAATGCTATGTACCTGGCTCGTGAAAAGAGCTTGGCCGATGCTAATTATTACAAGTAAAATCTCTTTGTAGCACTTTTTAATTATTCCGTTTCACATAAGTTGGAAGTGATATGCCTAATATAGTAGCGATTGAATTTGAAATTGTTTTTTTATCTCCAGAACAATGAGAGAGGCAGAAGCGAATAAGTTGAAGCTGACACCCGAATTTCTGGAGCTCAAATTCATCGAGGCAATTGCAAACAACACGAAAATGTTTTTCGGGAACAAGGTTAGACTGCTTTTTCCAACTTTAAACTCCCTCTTTTTCTCCCTCTCATTATTTCAGACGTGTGACTTGCGTGAGTGTATATACGCATGTAGGTGCCTAACATGGTTTTGGATCAGAGGCTTCTAGGAAACTTCTTACAAGATGTGACCCAAAAGGCTAACTCTGAATTTTGATATGTCTGAGTTACTGAAATCACTACTCCCTCCGTCCCAAAATAGTTGTTGTTTAAATAGTGGATTTTTTTTTTCCAAAAATGTTTGTAGTTTCACACCATTATTTATCAGTTTTTACCTTTGTTTACCAAGCATGCCTTTATTTATTAGCGAGATGTACACTGCACAAGCATCTTAATTTCATAGATAATTGAATTTTTAAGGGTGATCGAGTCTTTTTTACATGTAATGTAATGATTACATATGTGTGAGAAACTCTAGAACTATAGTAGTATTTTGGGACGGAGAGATTGTACATTATTTTTCATTGCTGCTTGTCGTGATGGGTTGATTCTGCAGTTGGTGACACGGAATGTGAAGAGTAGAAATATGTTAAAAACGAAATGTAGGGTTTGACTTTGATGAGTGATTGTACATTTTCTACTGGTTTTTCTCCTTTAGTTTTGAGTAGTATTCAAATGACGTTCATTCTGGCACCCTCCTTTTTTTTTTTTTTTTGCTAATCTATAGCTTGGTAGTTTGCTTGCCATAGACGTCTTTACGAGTCGAACCAAGGACCTCCCCTAAGAAAGACCTTTTACTCCCTCACACATACCGCTCGGCCAAGAGGCCTTTGGTGGCACCCTCCTTTTTCTTAGACTGAGTATTTGTTATTAAAATTGTGCTCAGCATTGATGATAAATACTCTTTGATTGTTCCATGTACATAGTTTAGCTGCTTGACAGATGAAAATCTGTCATCTCCCTTTTATCATAGAGGAAAAATAGCAGGCAACTTATTCCCTGTGGACACCAGCAGAATCCCACATTGGTTTTTGTGTAACACTACTCACCCAGTCTCTAAATGAATCTCCTTCCAAATTTTATTGGATTAATTTCTCTAAAGTCCCCGAAACACAACATAACTTTTAATAAGGACTTTGGATAATTTTTTATTTTTTAAAAGCCCACAAGTTGAATTTTTATTTTTGAGAACCCCTTTGAAAGTGTATGAGAGAATGGACCTTAGAGAAATGTTTGTGAGACGTGTCCGGTTCTCAAACCATGGATGGACTTTAGAAAAATAAGAAAGATGTAGAGTCTTTATAAAGAATAAGCGTTTGGCTGAAAGACTTTTGAAAAAAAATACCTCAAATTTATTTAGGGGATATTCTATCCCACTTTTTTTTTTTTTTTTTTTTATGTATGTAAGAAGAAGGAAATTCGAGCAATAATTGTAGTTAAATTTAATTATCATAATAAAAATATAAAACTTGTTATTGATATTATTTAATATGGTGTATCAATAACAAGTTTTTTTTTTTATTTTCATTAGGATAATTAAAATAAATTAAAACTAGTAATCAAAGGTGCTAACATAATTATTTTTTAAAAAAAAAATAAGATGGAACAACAATTTGAAACAGAGAGAGTACCTTTTATACAATTGAATGAAAAAGATGCATAAATATTTTTGTTATTCACTTTCTAAAATGTTTAGTTTTACAAGTACTAAAACTAGTGAAAAAAATTGTAGAGTCAATTTTTTTTTTTTTTTCACAAAAAGTACATTTATTATTTATTATGAGATAAAAAAAATTGTAGAGTCAATCTTAATTTTTCAGATCGGCTGGCCTTCAATTCAGATCGGGTCCGTCAAATTGCAACCCTAAGGGCTCGTTTGGTAGCCCGATGGGATTAGCATGTATTATTATCAAGGGGATTATTATTCACTGTAATAATGATCAGGATTCCTATTAGTCAAGCTAAAATTTAAATTTCCGTTTGATAAGGATGAATAAAACAATACATCATTATTGTGAAAAGACCAGATTACCCAGAAAAAATGGTGTTTTTCATTTTCTTAATATAAAAGGATCCCTCTCTCTTTATCTCTCTGCACATCCGCAAGAAAGATATCAACTTGTTTTCAAAAGTTCATTACTTGTCTTATCATCTTCAAGAAATTCACATCTTATAACATAAATGGTATTGGAACTGTCAATTAAGTAAACATACAACATCAAACAGTTCATAGACTTTTCATACTGGAATTAATAATTTCTTGAAAACAATACATCCAATTAAAAAGAAAAAAAAATTATGAATTGGCAAGGACTTCAATGTAGTATGTCCTTCGATATCCAAAAACATCTCATTCTGCAAAAAATGCATTTCATTCCACACTCCATTGCAAATATTTTTTTCAACAATTGAAAACAGCTATCAATGGCACAGAGATCAACACAATAGACAGAGATCAATGTAACAGCAGTGGTTGATGAAGAAGAAGATGTGCGGCTGTTAACTTAACTGAGAAAAATATCACAGTGGTGATAAACGGAGACGAGAATGGTCGTAGACATGAAGTTGGAGAAGGAGGAGTGGCTGCAAGTAGCACCCAAATTTCTTTGATGAGTGAGGAACACATTATTCATAGATTGTGGGTGAACTAGAGTTGATATATAAAAGGGTATTTTTGTCCATGATTCATTTATTCCCTAATCCTCAGCACCCGACTAATTATACCACCCCATCCCAATGAGGTTAATATGCGGGGGATGAGCCAAATAATCGGGGTTACATCGATTATTAATACTGCAGCAAATTGTGTACCAAACATGAACGCAATGGACTAATAATACAATACGGTCGTTAAACGACTTACCAAACGGCGCCTAAATGAATAGTACCTAGCAGTAAAGCAAAATCACCTTGATTGAACCAAAACAAAGTTCACAGAGTGAGTATAAAAATGCTATTCCCACTCTTATAAGGACAAATAATAGCACACTATATATTAAAAAGTACTATGCAAATGTAAGCCGTCCTAGCTCAGCTGGTAGAGCGCACGGCTTTTAACCGTGTGGTCGTGGGTTCGATTCCCACGGACGGCGTTTAAGTTTATTTTGTTAATACTCCCTCTTTTAAGAGTAAAATATTTTCTAAGAGGACGTCCCATTTTAAGAGTCAAAATAATCTTCTCACTTTTGGACCTAATTTTAATTTGACTCGAGTATCCTATTAACAACATAGACTAGTTTTTTTGCAATTTTATCCTCCTATTAATTAAATAAAATAAAAAAAAAACCCATTTTGCACTTTCTTCCCCAATCAACCTTGAACACCCGCATGTTTCGCTCTATGTTGAGTTGAAGTGATTTGGATAACATACAATGAAATTGATAGTTACAATATATTTTCATAAAAGTACTAAACTTTAAGGACAGGAAATGTAAATTTAAAAAATGCTTGTTATATTTTCCGTCTATTTCGTTAGATTTCGTCACGTGTCATCCATATTTACTTTGGATTGCAACAATTTGTGAACATAATGTACGAAATTGCAAAAAATGGCAACATTAAGTCCTACATTGTAACTTCGTGTGAACATAGTGCAGTAAAGTGCAATTTGCCCTTGATAGTTAAGAGTTAAGCACCTATTTGGTCCTTAACCTATTGAGTTGTTTTCCTTTTGGTCCTTAACCTATTTTGGTTTTCCTTTTGGTCCTTGATGTACCTAGTTGCAGGATAAGTGGTCCTTAACCTATTTTAGTTTTCTTTTTGGTCTTTGATGTACCTATTTGCTGGACAAAGTGGTCCTTAAAATCGTCTACATGGCTTGTTGACCGAAAGGAAAACCAAAATAGGTCAAGGACCACTTTGTCCTGCAAATAGGTACATCAAGGACCAAAAGGAAAACTAAAATAGGTTAAGGACCACTTTATCCTGCAACTAGGTACATCAAAGACCAAAAGGAAAACCAAAATAGGTTAAGGACCAAAAGGAAAACAACTCAATAGGTTAAAGACCAAATAAGTGCTTAACTCTGATAGTTAACAATAAGAAGAAACAATCCTGAATCAGCTACACAATGCATTAACCCAAAATCTGTTCAAAATGATCACACACATAAACAAAGAAAGTAGCATAAAAAATCTCATACTCTTCGTCCCGAAGAAATAGTCTTATTTTGATTTTGTGGTCAACTCAATACAGTATCTTAGACATAAAAATACAAATACATAGAAATAGTCTTGTATTTGTATTTGTCACTTTGAATCCATTATTTTGTAAACTTCTTTTGTGCCCTTAGCATTGCCCAACTCCAAATGGTATGAAAACGCGTTGTGACAAATACAAATACAAATACAAATACAGATTATGATCTAATGGCTTCAGAATTCATTGGTTACATCTCCACTTCCATGTCGCTCAACACTTGTTCCACGGATGGCCGGTCTTTCAAGAGGGTATTCGTCTTCCACTCGGGGGGTCAAACATCCCACAGATTTATATTCCATCCGCTATTACCGTCCGTTTATCAATGCGTCCAGTAACACCCACTCCAACACAAAACAAGTCGCCCTTCATTGCATAGTTACCTGCCAAATTCAAGTAATGATTAAACCGCGACAAAAACTTGCATCAATGATTCTTTAAAACACAAGAAATTGCCAGAATTGGGAAAGAACGTAGTATAAACTTTTAGAAAAGAAATTATTTATACATTCATGCAAATCAACTCAAATGACCAACAGTTTAGAAAAGAAAAATAATCTGAACTGTAAAAGTAATACTCCCTCCGTCCCATAATAATTTGTACATTAAAAGTGACAAATGATGGAGCAAAACAATAAAACTAAACATTTGACAAAATGGACTACTAAGTTTAAGTAGTATAAAGTAAAAAAGAATGAGAAATACCAAGTGACGCTCAAGCACTACTTGGAAATTTTAGGACCAAGCCTCACATGTGATGCCCATTTATATGAAAAAATTACAAATTCAAAATAAGATATACTCCCTCTGTCTCACTCGAAATAAGATTTCTAAGTTGGGCACGGGGATTAAGGAAAAAATGTTAGTGGAATAGGTGTTGTGAGTATGAAAAGTGAGATAGGAAAGACAAGGGTAGAGAATAATGAGTGGAAAGTTATTGTGAGTTTGAATGAGGGTGCCACTAAATAAAAAACTTGCATTTGGGGGGTTTTGTCCTATTTCAATTTCAAGTGCTATTTCTTTTCAAGTGAGACTAATTTGAGTGGGACGGAAAGACATCCCGCACACAAACACACAACTACATACAAAATCAAAACCCAAATAGAAAATAATCAAAATCAAACCCTAATCAAAAATAAAAAAATAGGATGATACCTTTTTTGTACCTGCCCATTGCAAATCTTCAAATATAATCTATAAAAACCACAATATAGCAAGAAACACTATGTGAGAGATAGGTCTAGAAACCCTAATGGATTGAAGGAAAATCGGTAGAAAAGCTCAACAAATAAGATATTAACAGAATCGGGAATCAAGGAGAAAAAGAAGAACAAAAAAGAACAAAAAAATCTAAAGAAAATCAAAGAAATGAGAAATTACCTGGAGTTTGGAGCGAGAAACCAGAGACATTGATCGTGACATCAAGCATGTAACGACCCAAGCCCGGCACACCCAAAAATCTATGGACGTATTGATATTCATTGGTAAGTCGTGGTACTTTAAGTACCACTCCAACCTTTTGTAACCCACCAATGTGGGATACTACAAAGCACTATCCAGCGGCCTATTGAAAATGACTTAACGAGGGCCAACTCGATAAGTCGTCCAATTACAATGACCGAAAATAAACTACATTTACATTTGACTATTTATTTATTCTTAACAAACATCAGAAAATGCAAAAAATGTGTCGACAGATCATTCTACATAAAAAAAAAAATAGGATTCCAAGTTTTGAAATAAAAAGACAAACCCACCCCCTATTAAGGACCCTTATTTTGAACGCAATGGTGTACATAAACTTTTAGAGTATCAAAAACTCCATCCCAGGTGGTACATTTTTTTGCACCAACTTAGCACGGTCCCTCGAAACTTCCTCTGTTGGATCAAAAGCCGATCTCGTCTCATCTAAATGTGGTACTTTAGGATCAATAATCACCTTCTCAAGCACGACTGATTTCTCAATAAGATAATAAATAAGATCCAATTCCCAATTATATCCATACCACCCAATGATTTCCACCACCTTCAAGCATTTATGAATGCGCTCTTCTGAATTCCTCCATTCACAGTTTGGCAATTCATACAAATCCTGTCGTGCAAAAAAAGCCAAGCATGTTTCAATAGCAGTTACTGTATCTATAGATAAAAATCAAATGGTCCATAAAAAAGACGGGAAGTGACAATATACATGGTTACTCCCCTCCAGAGTCCTCAAATTTGGATGTCTAATCATGATTAGAACTCTTAATGGAAAAACCGAAAATATAAAAAGATGAAAAGAGCAGTAAAAAAAAAGGGTGATAAGCGTATAGTACCATGATTGGATACTTCTTTTTATATTGGAGCTGCAACAAAAATAAAAGATAGGCGTGTGAAGATAATGAGCACAAGTGAACATGATAATTATTGTATGCTTAGAGCATGAAATAACAATCATTTACTGTAGTACATAGGCACTGATGAAGTATTTATTCCTATAGCAAATTATATGTTTTGAAGTTTATATGAAGAAACAAAATAGAAAATCATCCAGTTCCATAAAAATCAAAAAAAAAAATCACAGGCCCACAAAAACATGCATGTATTCGAGAACTAAAAAGCAGAATCATTAGCCAGCCAATTCAAGGGCTCAAGGCATACATAAGAAACATCTACAAAAGCTCCATGTATTTGAGAACAAATAGCAGAATCATTAGCCGACCAATTCAAGGGGTCAAGGCATACATAAGAAACGTCTACTGAAAGAAAAAGAAATTATTATTAAACTTGAAAAAAAAAAAAAAGAGAGAAATGAGATCGATAAATACTTCATTGTAGTGCCTAAACCTCGAGGTAGTTGCTTTCTATGAGATATCTTCTTTTCCTTCAAGCAAAAGATGTTGTGTAAAAGAGAAATCATGCGGTCAAACTTGTTATGTATTTACTTCTATAACATCTTTCTTGGCGCAATTAAATGGTTATCCAATACAATTGAGTTGACACTTACTTTGCAACAAATAGAACTGTGAATCAGAAGAAAATACCTAAGTAAATTAAGGATTCAATTTTTTATTTTTATTTTTTTTTTGGAAAAAAAAAAAAATAATAACATAAGCTGCCAATGAGAGATACTTAGCACACAACAAACAACTTAAAGTACTTTAAACAAAGAAATGATAAATAATACCTTCAGTGTGAAACTGTTCAATAGGGGAGATGCACATATCAGTGAAGTTAGGCAGAAGATATTTTGGTCATTATGTGCCACAAGATACACCTTCAATTGTTTGAGATTGCAGAAAGTAGGGAACACTTCTGCAAACTCTATTGCGCCCTTGGGAACCTAATAAATACGGAGTATTAAAACATGAACAAAAGATATAAAATCAACATCACAAGTGAAAAACAACAAGAATATTTTAAACAGAATTTATCATGCTTACATAGTGACCAAAGTCGAGTTCAAGTGTATGCAATTGAGAAAGAGGAAGAGGCTGAAATAAATCGCAAACAGCACGACAACACCATTCACCAGCCAGTGACAGCGCACTAAGCAAATGAAGTTTTTTGAGTGATGACAATATTTCCCGATTACCATTAAACTTCAGTGACTCAATATTTGTGTTTGAAATGTCAACATTCTTCAAACCATGGCATCTAGAAATCTCCAAACGCTTCAATTTTGAAGCTGTGGTTGCATTTAAATAAGTTAGCAAAGATGCACCTGTGATCGATAAATGCTCGAGCGACTGACAATTTAATATGAAATACGCAAGAGCTTCGTCAGATAGATTCACCCATCTTACAAGCCTTGGCCTTTGAAAATATACTTTATAATAAAAGTCTAATGCGTGCACTGGATGAAAATTCAAGCTCCCAGCATAATACACCCATAAATTTTCCCATCTATGTGAGAGGATACTTGTTCTTGCTGCTTCTTTCATTGTCAACTTGGACAGTATGAGAACTAAAATCTCATCAGGGAGTTCATTAATTCGACTCTGCATTAAATTGGACAATCAATCCAATAGTGTTATTGAAAGTGAATGATAGCAATAAACCAACTAAATGAATACAACAATTGTACTAGTATATTGTATGTGGAGAAAATAATGCACTTTATTTACCATTGGAAAAGAATCTGAATAGATTAAACGCCTCTTTTTTACCATTTTCAAGGATAATTACTTGGGGCTAGCTGAAACTGAAAATCATATGAGTAGTTTGTTAATACATTCATAACCAAACAAGACGAAACCCAACCCAAGGAAAGGAGCATAACCATAGATCTTGTCAACATCAAGATAAAATAAAATACAAACATTAACAAAACAAAGATTTCACAGCCGGAGAACGATAAAGCTACAAACATTAACAAAACAAAGATTTCATAGCCGGAGAAGATAGCTACAAACTTTGCAAGCCAAACTGAATTTCAAATGCCCCCAATTATGTAACTAGAAACATGAATATTAATCCAATAAACCTACTCATGATTCTGCCACACATACTTCATTAGGATCTGTGAATATTGAAACTGTGTGAACTGATGAGAAACAAAAAAAATCACTCTTTACGAATAGCACACTGCAGAAAATAACATTTTCCTTTATATAACATCATCTAGCTATCCAATACAACTCAGTTTACAACCAAAATCAATGCATAAAATGAAATTCAAGTATCATAAGCATAATTTAAACTAAAGAGACCGTGATAAAACATAGAAATTAATCAAAACCCAACTGGTAACTCAATAAGCATATAAGTGATCATATATCACACACCAAATCCCTTGAATCAAGCTATGCAATACAGCTCACAACTAAAACCAAATTCCCACCAAAACACATAATACGAAGAGCATGACAAAACATAGAATTTAATGTTTCCCCTGAACATACCTGCAGCAATCTGATTAATTCATTAAAGCATCAATCCATTTTTTTCTAAAAAACAAAACTACTTGCACTAAATAAAACAAAATGAATTAGCACTTATTAGATCAACAACATTATATTGTTATTTTCATAAAGGCCTTGGGGGAAAGCTTGAAAACATTAACAATGGGGAAATCAAAGATGAAAATTTAATTGAAGACGAACCAGAGGGAATGAAGATGATATGAGCCGGAGGTTTCTGGTACGGTAACGTCGGCGGATTTAACAACTTTTACTAGATTTAAATTAGAAGTTACAAACATTAGAAAAATAAGGTAATCACCTGGAGAAAGATAAAGCTACAAACTTTACAAACCAATTTGACATTCAAACAGAATCGGCTGTTAACTGAAACCAAATCAAGATCCAGATGCCTAATAAATCGAGTGGCAGCCTGAGAATCGGCTTGGTGGTGGCGCAGTGAGGAGAGGCGGGGAGAGAATGAGAAGAAGTGGCGCGACTGAAAGTAAAATCATAACGGAAAATTGATACTCCCTCGGTCTAAGAGTCTCGTTCCTAAAATGGAAAAGAATCTTTATTATTCACCCCACTCATTCTCTCTCATATTTTACTTTTATACTCACAACATCAATCAATTCACTATTCTCTCCCACTCATTCTCTCTCATACTTTACTTTTACACACTCACAACATTTACATCACATCCAATATTTATTAATAAGCGTGCAAATGAAGGGTGAGACTCTTACTCCGGGACGGAGGGAGTAGTATTTTTTTAGTTACCTGAGTTTGTCAACGATGTTTCAATTGGTTATTCAATTTGTATTCGTTAAAATATGGTATGGTCCGTTAACAAACTAACAAAAATGGATAAAAAACACGTGACAAACTTTTTTCAAAATTGCATTGGTCACCCCTATATTTTAAATTATCTCAGTTCGCCCCTAGCTCCTAATAAGAATGTAACTACAAATTAGGCCCCATAAAATAAATATTAAAAGCAATAGTTATTACAAATTAACCGCACAATCCAATCTAGAAAAACACCTTTGATAAAAAGTTTTTTTTTTTTTGGAAAACACCCGTCTCCTTCTTTCTTCTTAGCGCCGTTCCTGGCGCTCAACCTACCCACTCCGGTGCCGGCAACTTCTAGACAGTCTCCATCATCCCCATCTCCAATTTTGGTGAATCCATCTTCCCTAGATCTACATTTGAAGTCTTACTCCCCTCAATCCTTTATTCTCTCCCCATTCTTTCGAAGAAACACCCTCCACCGCTCTTCTTCACCATTCGCAACCCTTCCTCCCTACCTCACTCGTCCCTCATGCCGCAACATCACACTGCCTCCGGCCTCGACCTCACACTGCCCCTATTCGGAGGCCTGGGAGACACTGCGCAAGAACTTCCGAGAGGCGCAGTCGGTGCTGGATCAGAATCGAGCTCTGATTCAACAGGTTAACGAGAATCACCGGTTGAAGATTCCAAATAATTTGGTGAAGAGTTACCACTATTCGGTGGCTTGGGAGACGCTGAGCAAGAATTGACATGTGTGATTTCTGTTTGATGTTAATTTCAATGGTTTATCTTTGTTTTTGTGTTGGTCACTATTCTAATTTTCAAAATAAAATTATGTGTTGTTGTTCGACTTGAATTAGTAATTTAATTGTGGTTTGTTATGGTGTTAGGCTGTCTATAATTACATAATCACAATTTTTATTCTTGTTTCCTTTGTGTTGATAATTTTTTGGGCGGTTTTTCTAAGGATTGATGACTGGAGGATTATCTTTTTATGCCTCCATATATGATGATTTAAACATTGCAATTTTGAACTGTTGGTGGTGGACTTGTTGATGTCAAATTATGTTAATGGTTTGGGCTGGACATTCCTCTAGTTTGAGTTTATGGGGATAGGATGAGGTAAGAAGAGACCACAAGGAGATGTTGGCTTGGGTCTTCTTGAGCTGAGTGAGGACAGGTGTTAGTACCCGACCTGAAAATGAGTTTATTAGGGCTTTCCCAAATATACAAGGACTTTAAAGGAATTAGAAACCTTGCAAAGACTTGTCCCGGATTCCCAAAAATAGCTCAATGTTCTAGAAAACATTAAATATGGACATTTAGGGTTGCCTTGTATGAACAGTAAAACCCTAGCTTGAATTTCATGTCAGCGCGCAACGATGGCCACGCGGCCACTTTCGCCGCCGCCCTCAATATTGGCCACGCGGCCACTTTCGCCGCCGCCCTCAATATTGGCCACGCGGCCACATCCGCCCCGGATGATCTGGACCATCAGATCTTCCCCTCAGTTTACTATATAAACCAATCTCATGCTATTGGTTTAGGGGGATCCGAATTTGAGAGTTCTTAAACACAATTTTGCTCTCTAATTAGCATTCAAACCTCCAAGAAGATCAAGGTTTATTTCTTGCCAACATAGGTAAGTTTTCTAACTTATTTCTTCACGTTCTTGCATTATTTCTAATGTAGATCTTTAATATTCATGTTCTTGCATGTTTATTCATAGTTTCTTCATATGCTTCGCATGTTCATTCATATGTTCATATATGTTCTTCATATGTTCATCGTGTTCATAGATTAAAACCTTATTTATGCTATATTTAGGGTTGCGATCTTCATGTTTGCATGTTATTTCATAGCCGATGATGATCTAGGGTTCATCGACCCAAGGATGATCTAGGAACTACTTCTAAACCCTAATCTTTAGGTAATTCCCCCCTCATTATGCATGATCCCGATTCTTCTGCCTATTCTAAATTCTCTCGAACTACGCTGACCTGAGCTTCTCACATTGAAAGGAACGTAGGCAATCTTCGGATCCGGTCTCAAACACTAACACACTACTAACACATTCATCATGATAGAAAGACCGATCATTCGGGCAATAGGAGTGATAACGTTCAATATTCTTCTCTTGTTGTAATTTGACCCCCGAACCCACTAAACATGCTTTTTCTCAAAGTTTTGGCTTTAATTAAAACGGCGTGGCGACTCTCATAATTTTAATGTTGCTATGAATATTCTCAAATTCAAACACACGTATTCACAGTGGCGACTCTGCTGGGGACTGCTTTGAAACTTTTTCAAACTTAGTGGGTCTAACTTTCGTCACATCATGATGCTTGCCATGTTTACACATGCACACACTTGCCATGTTTACACATGCACACACCTGCCATGTTTACACATGCACACACCTGCCATGTTTACACATGCACACTTCCCATGTTTATACATGCACACACCTGCCATGTTTACACATGCACACACATGCCATGTTTACACATGCACACACCTTCCATGTTTACACATGCACACTTGCCATGTTTATACATGCACACACTTGCCATGTTTACACATGCACACACCTGCCATGTTTACACATGCGCACTTGCCATGTTCACACATGCACACACTTGCCATGTTTACACATGCACACTTGCCATGTTTACACATGCACACACCTGCCATGTTTACACATGCATACACATGCCATGTTTACACATGCACACTTTCCATGTTTACACATACACCTCACACTTTGCCATGTTTACACATGCACCTCACACTTTGCCATGTTTGCACATGCACCTCACACTTTGCCATGTTTGCACATGCACCTTGTATTTTTGCCATGTTAATATGTGTACCTTGTATTTTTTCAATACATGTATTTTTTGTACTTTCCCTATAGTACTAAGGTCAAACAAAACTCTGATATGCTCCCTTGTACATTATTTTCCTTCTCTTGCATTGCATTGTATAGCATCATTCAAACATTCAAAACTTCTCTCTTTTCTCCTTAAAAAGAATTAGTTTCTTGCCACACACTACCACTAGTCCGTGTCAGCACTGCACATGTCCCTACTACCCGGAGTTTTCGATGTGCGGGAATTTGTGCGCTACTGCCGCCCTCTTTTCGAGTCACTCGTCTACTCCACTCACCGTGTACGTTCCGCGAGCGGTGGGAACCTTTAACCTAACCCGTGTCAACCCACACATAGAGATTAGAACACTCCTCGGACCACCCATTTAGGATGTAAATAAATGCAAAACTTTTCGCAAAATAAAATGTGCATTGCATCTAGGCGACCTCTAAGGTCCATCGCTCACCCCGTGGGCCATCTATCAAAATTCCTCATCTTGGTCTATCATCTCGGCCCGCTTTGGCCAAAATCCCACCATCCTTTGGCCTCTTAGGACAATCTTATCTACCTTTGACCTCCTAGGTCAACCTTTGACCGCCTAGGTCAACCTTCTCAACCTTTGACCCCCTAGGTCAACCTTACCACCCTTCGACCTCTTAGGTCAACCCTTGACCTCCTAGGTCAACCTTATCACCTCTGACCCCCTAGGTCAAACTTTATCATCTTTAACCTCTTAGGTCTACCCTTTGACCTCCTAGGTCAACCTTATCTACCTTTGACCTCCTAGGTCAACCTTTAACCGCCTAGGTCAACCTTACCAGCCTTTGACCTCTTGGGCCAACCTTTGACCCCCTAGGTCAATCTTATCCGTTTAAGTCAACCTTTGACCCCCTAGGTCAATCTTATCCGTTTAAGTCAACCTTTGACCCCCTAGGTCAACCTTACCAATCTTTGACCTATTAGGTCTACCCTTGACCCCCTAGGTCAACTTTATAAACCTCCGACCTCTTAGGTCAACCCTTGACCTCCTAGGTCAACCCTATCACCTTCGACCTCTTAGGTCACCCCTCGACCTCTTAGGTCAACCTTTGACCCCTTAGGTCAACCTCATCCTCCTTTGACCTCTTAGGTCAACCTTTGACCCCATAGGTCATTCTCATCCGCCTTTGACCTCTTAGGTCAACCTCATCCGCCTTTGACCTCTTAGGTCTACCCTTGACCCCCTAGGTCAACTTTATCAACCTCCGACCTCTTATGTCAACCCTTGACCTCCTAGGTCAACCCTATCACCTTCGACCTCTTACGTCACCCCTCGACCTCTTAGGTCAACCTTTGACCCCTTAGGTCAACCTCATCCGCCTTTGACCTCTTAGGTCAACCTTTGACCCCATAGGTCATTCTCATCCGCCTTTGACCTCTTAGGTCAACCTCATCCGCCTTTGACCTCTTAGGTCTACCCTTGACCCCCTAGGTCAACTTTATCAACCTCCGACCTCTTAGGTCAACCCTTGACCTCCTAGGTCAACCTTATCACCTTCGACCTCTTAGGTCACCCCTCGACCTCTTAGGTCAACCTTTGACCCCTTAGGTCAACCTCATCCGCCTTTGACCTCGTAGGTCAACCTTTGACCCCATAGGTCATTCTCATCTGCCTTTGACCCCATAGGTCAAACCTTGGACCCCTTAGGTCAACTTTATCACCCCTCGATCTCTTAGGTCAACCTTTGACCACTTAGGTCAACCTTATCCACCTTTGACCTCTGAGGTCAACCTTTGACTCCCTAAGTCAACCCAATCACATTTCGACTTCTTAAGTCAACCTTTGACCCTTAGGTCAACCTTATCCGCTATTGACCTCTTAGGTCAATCTTTGGTCCCATAGGTGAACCCAATTACCGTTGTCCATACCAACCTAGGTCAACCCGTCTCGACCCGTTTAGGTCCACACACCATCCTCGACCCATCTAGGTCAACTCGTCCGTCTTAGGTTAAAACTATCCCTTTACCTTTGACCCATCTAGGTCAATCCCTGGCCCGCTTAAGTCGACTTGCCCGTCTTGAATCTATCTACCGACCTCCCTAGGTCAACCAACCCGAATAGGTCAGCCTGCCCATGTTTAACCCGTATAGGTCAACCATTTAGGTCAACCAACTCACATTCGACCCGCTTAGGTCAAACCATGTCTATCCCGCTTAGATCATCCATAGGCAACCCGCTACAACCCGCTATCTTGATTCATTCACCATATAGGTCAATCCAACCCTTCTCATTTAGGCCGACCTATCCATTACCTATCTAGGTCAACCCACCATTATCATCGCATTCTAGCTTGAACCACTTCTTGTCTGAAACCTTAGGTCAAATTTAGGTCAAACCATAAGTCAAACCATACCCGACTCAATCAAAACCAACTCCTATAGGTCTTCCTCACCCATGCTTGACCAAGGACCGAGTCTTCTCCGGCTTTTGACCTCAAGATCGCTCTTTATCTTAAAAAGACTCTATCAAATTGACCCCTATGGTCACCTCTCACCTCTTTTTTAAAAAAGGTCTAACTTGATTCGAACTACGGCGACCTGAGCCTCTTATTATGTGGGACCTCTCCCTCATGGTAAGGGGAACGTAGGCAACTTCGGCCCGGTCAAACTTTCAATTTTTTACCAAAATGCATTTCAAAAATGTGGAGACCGACTCTTTTCCAAAAAATGATTTTTATAACGATGCCTTATCATTAAATACGAATCTAATTTAATTCAACTAAGAGGCTTAACTCTTTCATGACTAGAGTTCTGCATCATGTCGGCTGCAAGGAACATCGAAGTTGCAACTAAAGCTGCTACCCAAGATCCCGAGACAATCCTCTACACCGGTACTGCTCTCAGTAAGCAAGCATCCCACTTCGAAGCCATCCTCGATGAACAAGCAATCCACTTTAAGGCCATTCTCAACGAGCAAGCAACACACTTTCAGAAGGAGATGCATAAGACCCTAAGAGATATCGAGAGGCGCCATTTGTCTGACATTCTTGGCGTTTATGATTACCTCAGTCGAATTCTCCCTCTTGCTCAATGTCAACACCCGTACGCTCCTCAAATGTACGGGCCGCCACAGACTGTCCCCGTCGGGATGCCCCCTATGACTACTCATCAACAAGGGGTGCCGGTACCTAAATTACCCTCAAAGATAGTTCGTGAAAGGAAGGACGAGCGCGAATTCGACGACTTGGGCAAACTCTTCAAAAGTCTAGTTCAAGCCGGCAAGTTGTCTCCTTTGTTCAATTATGAACCAAGTAGGGTAAAGCAAGGCTTGGATCCCTCCAAACACTGCCAATACCACCAGTACATTGGACATGACACTGAAGATTGCCTCCAATTGAGGAGAAAGATTCAAAGCCTCATTAACAGCGGAGTCATCACCCGCCAACGGAATACATGGGCATGGGCAAAAGAGGAAATTGGGGCTACCTCCTTTAAATAAAAGAAAAGAAAAGGGTCATTCAGTCTTCGTAGGTTCTAGAGTGTCCTTAGTCAAAAGTCCACCTTGGACGATTTTTGTTTCTTTAAGTAAAAGTCCACCCCGGATTAGTCGTTTTTCTTTCAAATAATAAAAGAGTCTTTATTTCTTTTCTCTCTAGACTTGAGACATAATCTTGCATAAATCAATTCCATGAAAATTGTCTTATTCACCATTTTCTCTTGATTGCTATATCTTTATATGATGAATTAATCTTAATCTTACTCATTAATGGAGACTCATTAAAAGGTAAATGGACCCACAAACCATTCACATAATTAAGTAAACGATTAATCTTAAAATAACGAATGCTTCGATCAATTGGGATGAACGAATCACTTTCTCTTCTCTCTACATTCTACCCCCATACACTCTCTATATACACTTCCCCCTGTGTACACCCTCCATATACCTATCCATATAATACCCGCTATACACTCACCCCGTGTACATTCTTCACGAACACTCTTCTCCCATACACCTCCCGTCTCACCATTAACCCCTTTTCCACACGTCATGCAAAGAAATAGACTGCGGTTGCTCATCATCAGGCACCCATGCTGCCACGATTCAAGAGGGATGTTTCTCCCATTCATGAGTATTACATGCCGATACACTGAGGTTGTCTGTATTCCATCGCAAATGCCAAGTGCACGAAGTTGTTTATACCATTCATGGGTGCCACGTGACGATCCGATGGAGCTCCGTCGATGAAGGACAAGGGGCTACGATGCCCGCCGCCAGCAAAAAGCCGCTTGAACTATAAGGAAGCTACTTCGCAATCAACAAATGCGAAAACGAACCAGGGGCTCGTTTTGCCCAATGTTTCATGTACAAATATAAAATGAAAGCTCGCTAGGTCGAACCCAAAAAGGCGACCCAGGCAAAAATTAGAGCATTGCACAAAAAGAAGCCCGCTAGGTTGAAAACCCGAAAGGGCGGCCTAGGTAAAAAAAGGCTGTGCACAAAAAAATAAATAAAAAAAAAATAAATAAAAAAAAAAAAAAAAAAAAATAGAAGGGGCTATCACCACAGAATATTTTCACTTCAAATGTTCTATTTTCTTTCTTTCCCTACAAAGAAGATTAACACGGCAGCAGCAACCCATGACAACTACGATGGAGCAATCCACTGCAACAACTACAAAGGAGTAATCCACCGCAATGAGCTACAAAGAACAACTCACCTCAAACGAATCTCACACCCCTAAACACAAAACCCAACTTCATCGTCAACCGGGCAACCACTCAAAGCCAAACATAACCTACCTTGGGCCAACTTTCTTTCTTTTCTTTCCTCCCACACATACCCACTGAAACCCGACACCATCGTCAAGCGGGTCATCCCCGAACTACGCGGACCTGAGCTCCTCACCTTGAGGAGAACGTAGGCAACCTCCCGGTTCGGTCCAAAATATACACAACCCACCTCGTAGCCAATTTTCCTTCTCTTCTCTCTTCCCCATATATTTCTACTTCTGATCTCTTCACTCACAATTGATCAAAACATTTATTATTTCGAGACTACTTGTCTAAAACATAATCATAAGATGCATAACTAATCAACGAGGTCCATTCTCGAGCAATCAAATGAGAATCTTGAATAAAACAATTTTCAAATGTCTCGACAAATCTTCCGTTCTACAATCTAGGAAAGAGCTAAACACTTACTTTCTATCAAAGCAGGGGCTTCCTCCCTTTTGTACATATATACACTCAGTTACCCAAAAAGTCAAAATGTGAGTACTATCTCTCTCTCTCTCTTACTCTCCCCAAAATGCCCCCGCATGTTTTCAAACAATTTTTTTTTCCTTTTTTGAGTCGACTGAATGATTTTTAAAAAAAAAAAAAAAAAAAATTGACGCAAAAGAGATGCCCGCTAGTTTGAAAACCCGCAAGGGCGGTCTAGGCAGAAAAAAGGGTGCGTCTTAAAAGAGGTAGGATACCCCGCTCTACGCAACTGGGGCTTCCCTAACAATAAAGGATCGACTATGTGGTTTCCCAGAGAATACCGAGGCGTCAACAAGGATACACTTAGAAGAAGGGCACCCCTCATCGTATAACTCGGCACGCGATGACCTATTTGGATTGATTAGAATCATAATTAATTATAAGGCATCTGTATAAGATCATAACACTTTCATAAAGTTTTTCTCCTCCCCGACACTTTGTTTATAAACCCGCACGCTCGGTCTCCACAAAATTGTAAAAACATCCTCGATCCATCTGAGACCCATCTCCGTGATTCTTGAGTTGACTCGGTCCTTCACCCTATTTCCTACACAATAGGATACCCTTAGGTCCCAACCTACCTGGTTCAAAACCTTAGGTCCCAAGCCTACCCGGTCAGTCTTGCCTAAGTTACACCATAAACTCTCTAGGTCCCAAACCTACCCGGTGAGTCTTACCTACGTTACATCATAACCTCTTAGCTCGACCTTCCGCAAGTTCGTAGCATGACCCCTTCGGCCTCAAACCGGTTCTACCCAAAACTTCAGACCTTAAACCAGTTAACTAAAGCCAAATCCTTAGGGTGACCCATTAGGTCCCGAACCTACCGGTCCCGAGCCTACCCGATCTCCTAGATCTCAAACCTACCAACACATACTCGTCCTTACCCTGTCTAAGCCATAGCTCTCTTATCCTCCTCGGTCCAACTTCTAAAGTCCACCCATAGTCTAACCTGTGGAGCGAGCCCTGAGGGCCCAAGACCATTCGAGTCTACCAACACCTACCTTTTAGGTCTCTAGAATATCTGATTCATACCTTAGGCCTCAACCCCTAAACCTTTAGGTCACAAGACTTTCTACCCTTTAGGTCTCTCACCTTACATCTCCACCCTTTGGACTCTGTAATTCCCAAGCCTACTTGGTCCGACTAAAAGTGACAACATCTACGTCTCCCGACTCCCGTCATGTCCAAGCCATGACCCTACCACTCTTAAACCTACCAAGTACCAACCTAGTGTCACCCATTAGCCTCAAAAGACTTCCTAGTCTGACTTTCAACCCCTTAAGGACTCTAACCTACTTAATCCAAGCCGAGTCCAAACCTCGCCACCTACAAGGTCCACCCTTGAACTCCATGGATCTCAAACATCGCTCCCCCAACGAGTCCAAATCTCAAACCTTGCTCAAGTACATAGGATCTCCTGCGCACCACGCCATACCATAGGGATCTCAATACCCATCAGGTTAAAACCCATGTCCTTAAACACCTTTGGTCCCATCCCTAACCTACCTTCGAAATTGCCAAACGAGCTTAGTCACACGCATGACCTCTAAGGCAAAATTAAGTCCTAAGCATACCCAATCCTGTTAGGCACACTATTGTACTCAAAGCAAAGTCTTGGACACTCGATCCATTTACCTAAAGCGCCAACGTGGTCATATATCCAAAACCATTTCCCGCACTTATGGTTCGCACCTAGCCTAAACTTTCAAACGCTCTAGGATCCAAGCCCGACATGCGTATTAGGTACTAGGATCATCCAATCCCAATCCGTTGCTCCTTGGCCGACCTCAAGCCTGCTTGGTCCTAACCCATAACGCGGCTTCTCTAGGACAAAAGACTTACCCGCTTGAAAGCCTTATGTCCCAACGCTACCCTGCCTAGCCTTCGATCTCCTAGATCTCACGCCTACCATTCCATTAGGCCCCGGTCTCCTCAACACATGTCTGAGTCTTACCCTAGCTAAACCCTAGAACTTTAGCCTAGGTCTAATCTATCGAGCCTATCCAGCCACGAGGTATCAAGCTCATTTGCCCCAAATCGCAACACTCTTAGACCTCAAACTTGCTCGGTCTAAACCAAGACAAACCTTCAAATGCTTTCGGTCTCCAAACCCTAGCCTTAAACCTAGGTAAACACATTCTCTAAACCCTAGCCTCAAGCCTAGGTAGTCACATCATTCTCTTTGAACCCTAGCCTCAAGCCTAGGTAATTACATCCTTCCTAAACCCTAGCCCCGAGCCTAGGTAGTTACATCCCTTCCAAACCCTACCTTAGAGCCTAGGTATTTACACCCTTCCTAAACCCTAGCCTTGATCCTAGGTAGTCACGTATCCTCTCTAAACCCTAGCCTCGAGCCTAGGTAGTCATATCATTCTCTCTGAACGCTAGCCTCAAGCCTAGGTAATTACATCCTTTCAAACCCTAGCCTAAAGCCTAGGAAGTTACATCCTTCTTAAACCCTAGCCTTGATCCTAGGTAGTTACACCCTTCCTAAACCCTAGCCTTGATCCTAGGTAGTCACATATCCTATCTAAAACCTATCCTTAAGCCTAGGAAACCACAACATCCCCTTTAACCCTAGCCCAAATTCTAGGGAATTTCCAAAGCCCCGTATGCAACATCATTTCCAAATTCCCGAAACCCAAGTCTCGAAACCTAGGAAATTTACAATCTCAATTCTCCGTTTTATTGAACCCTAGTCCAAAACCTAGGATATAATGCCCTGTCCAAAACTCAATCAACCCTAGCCTCAAGCTTAGGTAGTCGCACTCTTTCCAAACCCTAGCCTCGAGCCTAGGTAGTCGCATTCGCTCTAAACCCTAGCCTCGAGCCTAGGTAGTCGCATTCGATCTAAACCCTAGCCTCAAGCCTAGGTAGTCGCACTCTTTCTAAAGCCCTAGTCTCAAGGCTAGGTAGAAATTATCCTCTTTAAACTCTATCATCAAGCCTAGGATTCAACATTCGCTTCAAACCCCAGTCCTATACCTAGGAAACTCCTTCACCTTAGTCTCAAAACGTAGGAAGTTTACAGTCCTTAGCCTTAAAACCTAGCCTAAAGCCTAGGTTACCATGAACCTTTCCAAGCCATAGTCACCATCCCGGAAAATGGTGAACCCTAACATCAAGCTTAGTGGACCTTCCACAAAAGCAATCCCTCTTCCCAACGGTCTATGGTCTCAAGCCTAGGAAGTCACAACCCTTTCAACTCCCAGCCTTGGGTCTAAAGCCAACGCCTTTGCAACCTTTGAACCTACCACAACTCCAATCCCTAGCCGCGAAGCCTAGGATATTTCTAAACCCTAGTCCCAAACCTAGGAGAGTCATGGTCCTTAAAACCCTTGTTCGAAACCCTAACATCTAGGAAGTTCCCAAACCTTAACCTCTCCAAACCCTAGCCCCAAACCTAGGAATCTGCATTCTCTCCAAACCCTAGTCTCAAGCCTAGGAAGCACCATCCCCTTTTACCCTAGCCCAAGTTCTAGGGAATTTCTAAAGCCCTGTGTGCAACATCCTTTCTAAATTCTCGAAACCCTAGTCTCGAAACCTAGGAAATTTATAATCTCAATCCCCTGCTAGTCTTATGCCTAGGATACAATAGCCTTTCCATATTCTCTCCGAACCCTAGCCTCGAGCCTAGGCAGTCGCATTCTCTCCAAACCCTAGCCCGTAAGCCTAGGAAACCCACATTGTATCCAAGACACAATCTCAAGTCTAAACAACCATAACATCTTTTGCATCCTTATCTAAGAGGCTACCCATCCCCTTTCCTTAGAAGCCTTAGGTCCTACCCTAAGCAACCAAGCAAAATGTCCCTTACCTAATACCTTCATCTTAATGGTTCGTAGCCTCATATTATGTATTCCTCCTAATTTAGGGTAAGCGGATCCCAAACATTACGCTTTCCGTGGTCGTCCTTTTGCTCACCAAAGAGTCCTTTACCTTGGCGACTCCCCGAGAGTCCATCACCTTTGCGACTCCCCAAGAGTCCATCACTTCTGCGATTCCCTGAGAGTCTATCACCTTCATAACTCCTTGAGAGTTCATCCCGTTTGCGACTCCATAACAATCCATCATCTTTGCCTCCACATGCAAAATTTCAGTTTTACCCCTGGTACATTTCCCTTTGTTCACTTTTAGGTGCCCTTAGCGCTATTTTGACTGATATTCGTTACCTTTGAATACGGAAAACCCCTTAAAACTTCCTAATATTTGCTTAGGATTTGTATGGTTGTAGAGACTTCGGCGCCTCTATGACATACGCATCCTAGATCGATCGCGATGGGCAGAAGCCTCGGCGTTTCTGTTTGCGAGAGATCCATCATCTATTATTTTAGCACTTCCTAATATTTGCTTAGGATTTGTATGGTTGTAGAGACTTCAGCGCCTCTATGACATACGCATCCTAGATCGATCGCGATGGGCAGAAGCCTCGGCGTTTCTGTTTGCGAGAGATCCAGCATCTATTATTTTAGCACTTCCTAATATTTGCTTAGGATTCGTATGGTTGTAGAGACTTCGGCGCCTCTATGACATACGCATCCTAGATCGATCGCAATGGGCAGAAGCCTCGGCGTTTCTGTTTGCGAGAGATCCAGCATCTATTAATTTAGCACTTCCTAATATTTGCTTAGGATTCGTATGGTTGTAGAGACTTCGGCGCCTCTATGACATACGCATCCTAGATCGATCGCAATGGGCAGAAGCCTCGGCGTTTCTGTTTGCGAGAGATCCAGCATCTATTATTTTAGCACTTCCTAATATTTGCTTAGGATTCGTATGGTTGTAGAAACTTCGGCGCCTCTATGACATACACATCCTAGATCGATCGCGATGGGCAGAAGCCTCGGCGTTTCTGCTTGCGAGAGATCCAGCATCTATTATTTTACCACTTCCTAATAATTGCTTAGGATTCATATGGTTGTAGAGACTTCGGCGCCTCTATGACATACGCATCCTAGATCGATCGCGATGGGCAGAAGCCTCGGCGTTTCTGTTTGCGAGAGATCCAGCATCTATTATTTTACCACTTCCTAATATTTGCTTAGGATTCGTATGGTTGTAGAGACTTCGGCGCCTCTATGACATACGCATCCTAGATCGATCGCAATGGGCAGAAGCCTCGGCGTTTCTGTTTGCGAGAGATCCAGCATCTATTATTTTAGCACTTCCTAATATTTGCTTAGGATTCGTATGGTTGTAGAGACTTCGGCGCCTCTATGACATACGCATCCTAGATCGATCGCAATGGGCAGAAGCCTCGGCGTTTCTGTTTGCGAGAGATCCAGCATCTATTATTTTAGCACTTCCTAATATTTGCTTAGGATTCGTATGGTTGTAGAGACTTCGGCGCCTCTATGACATACGCATCCTAGATCGATCGCGATGGGCAGAAGCCTCGGCGTTTCTGTTTGCGAGAGATCCAGCATCTATTATTTTAGCACTTCCTAATATTTGCTTAGGATTCGTATGGTTGTAGAGACTTCGGCGCCTCTATGACATACGCATCCTAGATCGATCGCGATGGGCAGAAGCCTCGGCGTTTCTGTCTGCGAGCGATCCAGCATCTATTTTAGGATTCGTATGATTGTAGAGACTTCGGCGCCTCTATGACATACGCATCCTAGATCGATCGCGATGGGCAGAAGCCTCGGCGTTTCTGTTTGCGAGCGATCCAGCATCTATTTTAGGATTCGTATGATTGTAGAGACTTCGGCGCCTCTATGACATATGCATCCTAGATCAATCGTGGTTGACAGAAGCCTCGGCGTTTCTGTTCGCGAGGGATCCATCATCTATTACTTTAGCGCGATCGGCAGGAACCCCGGCGATCCTGATTGCGTTTACCATTCCATCTTGGGATTATTTAGACAACGTAGTCTTTAATTTTCCCAATAACTTCATTTCCTAACGAATGTTCATTCTTCATACAGGATAGTGCCCGTAGGTTTATTATCCCTAGCAGAAGTCCGATGGCTCCCAATTTCCCCATCAGATCTGAACTACGACCGGCTTGATTCCTCGGAGGATACGTAGGAAACCAGAAAAGGTTCAGCCACTCGACCGACGCGGTCATCTCTCATCCCCAGCAGGTGCATTTCCCCAGCAGAAGACGTTGCTCCCCATAAGAGGACAAATCATTCCCAATTTCCCCATCAGATTTGAACTACGTTTGGCTTGATTCCCCCGCGGATACGTAGGTCGCCTGTCAAGGTCCAGCCGTTCCCTTACCTTTCATCTGTTTTGAAACTCATGTTTCAGACGGATCCTTCTCTTATCGTCGACCCCTCATTGCCTTGCAAAAAGCGTCGCCGAGGGGCTACTGTTAGTACCCGACCTGAAAATGAGTTTATTAGGGCTTTCCCAAATATACAAGGACTTTATAGAATTAGAAACCTTGCAAAGACTTGTCCCGGATTCCCAAAAATAGCTCAAGGTTCTAGAAAACATTAAATATGGACATTTAGGGTTGCCTTGTATGAACAGTAAAACCCTAGCTTGAATTTCAAGTCAGCGCGCAACGATGGCCACGCGGCCACTTTCGCCGCCGCCCTCAATATTGGCCACGCGGCCACATCCGCCCCGGATGATCTGGACCATCAGATCTTCCCCTCAGTTTACTATATAAACTAATCTCATGCTATTGGTTTAGGGGGATCCGAATTTGAGAGTTCTTAAACACAATTTTGCTCTCTAATTAGCATTCAAACCTCCAAGAAGATCAAGGTTTATTTCTTGCCAACATAGGTAAGTTTTCTAACTTATTTCTTCACGTTCTTGCATTATTTCTAATGTAGATCTTTAATATTCATGTTCTTGCATGTTTATTCATAGTTTCTTCATATGCTTCGCATGTTCATTCATATGTTCATATATGTTCTTCATATGTTCATCGTGTTCATAATTAAAACCTTATTTATGCTATATTTAGGGTTTGCGATCTTCATGTTTGCATGTTATTTCATAGCCGATGATGATCTAGGGTTCATCGACCCAAGGATGATCTAGGAACTACTTCTAAACCCTAATCTTTAGGTAATTCCCCCCTCATTATGCATGATCCCGATTCTTCTGCCTATTCTAAATTCTCTCGAACTACGCTGACCTGAGCTTCTCACATTGAGAGGAACGTAGGCAATCTTCGGATCCGGTCTCAAACACTAACACACTACTAACACATTCATCATGATAGAAAGACCGATCATTCGGGCAATAGGAGTGATAACGTTCAATATTCTTCTCTTGTTGTAATTTGACCCCCGAACCCACTAAACATGCTTTTTCTCAAAGTTTTGGCTTTAATTAAAAACGGTGTGGCGACTCTCATAATTTTAATGTTGCTATGAATATTCTCAAATTCAAACACACGTATTCACAACAGGATCTTCCTTCTCGGAATCTAGGTCTTCCACTTCCTTAACATAGGAAGGAGGCATGATGCGGTGTTCCGGTTGAGGGGGTTTCTTAGGGTTTTCTGTGTGTACTTGCCCAGAGCGGGTCAATACACTTACTTCCACGGGGTCACAAACCTCTCCGACTCCTCTGCGGTTATTGGTGGACCCTTGTGTCATAAGGCCAAGCTTCTTTTCGTAACTCATTCACCGTGACCTTTCCTCTAGACGGATAGACGGATCTACGGATCTCCTCAAGGGAAATGGGACGGGTATATTTGCTTTCCGCCACCCCCACGGTCTCACGGGCTTCTCAATAGTCAACATGCAACAAAAATGCCTTGGGAATGCTAATTCTTCATTGCCAAAAAACCAATGGCGGGGACAACGGTGGTAGTGGTAAGAGATCCTCCAAAATGGGAAAGTTTCCTTCCATCTCCGGGGGTGGAATACGAGGAGGCATGTAGAGGGGCTCCTCATCATTACTTGCACAGTGGGTCTGAAACTCTTGGCGAGGCACAGAGTGAATTGCTCCTCTCATTTGGGCGAGGTGTTTTTCATAATTGGAGATTTCTGAGATTCTTGCCATATTAACCTTCTTCTTTTCCTCCATTACAACTACACACTCTCCTAACTCTAACATTTCTTTGGATGGCGAGCTACTCGGCTCTGTGACATGTAAATGCTCATCGTGAGGGGGGCAGCACTCGTTTGGGCCATGGCTTTCGCCTCCCAGGCACTTTCGATGGCCTTTTCCATTCCTCTATGCATTCCTCGTATGTCAGCTCGTGCTCGGTGAGCTTGATCATAATCAATTCATTGTCATTCTGGTGAAGGAGACTCGCACTCAACACATTGGCCACCATGAAATTTGACGGCCATTTCATCTTCTCTTCTTGCA
>JAOWBW010002922.1:0-47828 GCA_026119855.1 Campanula takesimana
CAGGCCCTAATTTGTGTTTAACCCTTTAAAATTTACATTATCCCAAAACAATTAGAGACTTCAAGAAGAAGAAAATGAAAGTGGGCCCTCCGCCAAGCTGACCAGCACGTTGACAGCCACACGGTTTCTCCACGTGGGCACTTACAAAAACGCAGAACTCTCCTCTTGCTGAACTGGACAAAAAAAATTTCAAAATTTTGAAAAGGAGAAGGGCCAGACTGTGTGTAAAAAGCTACCTTTTCCTCTCGCTCAAATTTTCCAATTTGATTTTCTCTCTCTACAACTCAAATTTCTAACACTAGGGTTCTATCCCCGTAATCCAATTTAGATTACCCTTAAATTGATTTGTCTATAAATTTTTTGTTTTTTATTTGACTGAATTTCGAGATTTTCTCAAGTTCTTGAGTTGACCCATTTCAGAAAGAGAAAAAAAAATTCCCAATTCGTCTCGAGCTTGATTTTTTCTTGTGCATGGCATATGCAAAACACCCATCAAAACAGAGTGGTTTTAGTCCCAAACACTGAATTCAATCCCAATCATATCAATTTCGTAAACCCTAATTTTGGCCACGTTCAGCCTCAGTTAGTCCGTGTCAGTCCACCTTTTCTTGTGCCTGTTCGGTTAGGGTTGAATCCGCTGTGTTAGCTAGAATGGACTTGCAACTATCACTGGCTTTGGATCAGGTTTGTTTTTTGAATCCGTTTTGAAAATTTTGATTATTTTATGTTTGTTTCTTGATCTTGTTTTTGACGTGTTTTGATTCATTCTTGGTGAATTTTGCAGTTTATGATGGATGAGGGTCTTATACCTTCTGTTGAAGAGGAAGTCAAAGGAGAGAGATGTGATTGGAAAGCTGAGAAGGTAAAAATCTTTTTAGTTGAATGATCACTCATTTTGGAATATGCATTGGATTTGTAGTTCTTTCAGTGATTGTTTCTTATTCATGGTTTAGTTTTTTGTTTAGATATCTGTAAAAGATTAAAGTTTTACGGGATATGAACTTGTTGATATCTGTGTTTGTGTATCTTTTGTGAAGATTCCTGATTCTTCAGTTTTTATTTTCCCACATTTGTGGTGATTTTCGATTGTTTGTTAGCATGGATTTGTTTGTGGCTGAGTGAGAAAACAGATGGGAAACCCATGAGTGAAAGCTCAAAAATGAAGTTGTATGTTAAATCAGAAAAAAATGGCGCATAAATATGGATATTTTTTATCTTGTCTTGATTGAATCTACTTTTCTTTCCGTCAAATTTCAGGGTAACTGAAAACAGATTGGTGTTCCTTCTTTAACAGTTGATATGGCTAAACAATTGTTAATTTATGGATTTTTGGTGAGGAAAAAGGAATGTGTCAGGAAATTTCATGATAAAACTTGTGTATAATTACGTGTAGTGTTGAACTGCAGAATGGTAACTATTTAGATTTAGAACTTTTTTTGTTGCCTTGAGTGTGCCTCACTGCCTCCCCTTTTTCCATCAATTTTTTTCCGATATCAAATATTGGATTGATTATCTTCCATTTTCTTTCATTCATTCACTACTAATATTGCGTATGAATTTGATGTTGTGTGCAACAATATGATCTGTGGAACGCCCATCTGATATGCTGTTTATGAGTCCGCTTGAGTTTGCTATGTTAGTTTCTATATTTTGCGCCATTCACTTTGTTAAGAATAAGATTACTTACTGATTATTTCATTGAAAATTAGTTGTTAGCATTTTTTATTTTCTTCTTCATGTTGTAATATCTCTCACTCTCTTAGCATTTTTTATACTGTGTTTCGTGCTTGACAAGAGAACAGAAAGGCAAATTATGCTGTGGTACAATATTTATTACGGCTTATCAAAGAACAAACATGTAAATCTAATTTTCTATCTTTTTGCAGATAGTAATGCAATGGGTTAAGAGGGTTGCTTACCAGCGCCGATTACCTCAAAATCAGATTAGGACCCGCTTCGGCCACAATATTAACTTATGGATCTTATGGCCTTGGAGTATGATTTTCTTCCTAGCTTTTTTTGGTTATTAATTATTATTATGTCATTTCATCAGGTAAATTTGGTTAATTTTGGAATTTTCCCTTTTTTAGTTTGTCAATTTCTTATTCTACGATTCTTTTGCTAATCGTATTAGGTTCATACAACGGATTCAGACATTGACGCTCTTTGTGTTGGCCCTTACTTTGCTAATATGGCAGTAAGTGTTAATTCTCACGCTTCATTCATTATGCTCAAATCAATCGAATTAATGCTATATTTTTAAACGTGATCGTGTGACTTTTATAGGAGGACTTCTTTATTGGCCTGCATCAGTTGCTTGCCAGCAGACCTGAAGTATCAGAAATACTTTGTGTAAAGGACGCAAAGGTCCCTCTAATGCGTTTTAAGTTCGAAGGGCTGTCAGTTGATCTCCCCTATGCTCAACTTAAAGTAGCATCTGTTCCCGAGGTTAGAGGTTACTGGACTATATATTTTATACTCCCTCTGGTCCAAAATAACTGTCGCTTATGGTCATTCAGATGTATCTTTGACCAATAATTTAAATAAATAATAATGATGCTAATAAAAATCTAAAATTTGTCATTTTATTATAATTAATAATACTTTTAATTACAATTTTTAGTTTTTTTATAGGATCATTATTTTTGGTTTAAATTTATTGGTCAAACTTACATATGTTTGACCAAAAGTTAGTTATTTTGGATCGGAGGGAGTACTCCGTAGCGTACTTTGATGACAAGCCTTCTCTGATCAGGGGTTCCTTCCGGTTTTCTTCTATAGTGGCCATTATTGACATGCTTAATGTACTCCTTTTAGGATGTGGACATACTCACCCTTTCTTTCTTGCGGATATTGATGAAACAAGCTGGAAAAGCTTGTCCGGGGTGCGTGCTAACAAACGCATCTTACAACTTCTTCCAAATATTGAGGTAGAATTGCCCTTCTCTCTATATTTGAACTCCGTCCCTCCCTCTGTGTGTGTGTGTGTGTGATGTCTGAATCGGTTTTATCAAACATTTGATAATCTTGGTTTGCTCAAAGAATCTTTTCTGTATTGAAACGATCCGTATTGCTGTAATCAAAATGTTTGAGCGGAATGGTGGGAGTACTACTCTAGCAACCACAGTTTATGAGTTTGAGTTTTGGCAGCATCTCCATTTACTTTTACATTCTACTTTTTTAGGTATTCAGAAACTGCTGCGATGTGTAAAATTATGGCGAGAAGAAGAGGGTTGTATGGTAATGTAAGTACTTGTTTCGTCTTTTTTTGACTTCCATGTTTTTTGTGCTTACATGTTTGTCTTAGCTTTAGATGATAAACTAAAAATTATACTCCATATCATCATTGTCTGCAGTTATTTGGCTTCTTTGGAGGCGTCCACTTGGCCGTTCTTGCAGCATTCGTCTGTCTAAACAATCCTAATGCCAGCTTTACTATTCTGATCTCAATCTTCTTTAAGACGTTTGCGTATTGGCCCTGGCCTACACCGGTAATGCTGCAAGACGGAATGATGCCGCCAGCTGTCCATTCCGAGATGCGTGCCTTGATGCCTATCCAGCTGCCATGTAGCCCACATGAGTTTTGTCACTCGAATATCACACCTAGTACATTCAACAAAATCAGAGCGGAGTTTCGCAGAGGATTTAATCTTACTCAGGTATGTTTTTCTTGTTTATAGTTGTAGTGTGTTTAAGTATACCTTCATTGGCACATTTGTTTTCGTTGGTTTGGCTAATTTATATAGAGCCCTCTTGAACTACAATGTGTTGTATACCTAATGCCCAATGAAGAAGGCAAGATAAGTTTAAGCTCAATAATTACTCCCTCCGTCCCAAAATAAGTGTCCCAAAAAATTTCAAATTGGGTCTTGATCAAGACAAATTTGAATATTCTTTTTGGACATTTTTGGACGGAGGGAGTATTAAACTTAAAGTTCTTGGCGCTGCAGGAACTCTTGAGGCCAGATTTCAACTGGGGAGAACTCTTTGAGCCTTTCAACTATTCCAAGCGATACCCGAGATTTGTGAAAATATGCCTTACAGCTTCGGATCAGGATGAGTTGGGAGATTGGGTGGGCTGGGTCAAGTCGCGCTTTCCATCTCTTTTTGTGAAGGTAAGATTTCAACCATACAACTAAGTTTCTGGTTTGGATAGGTAAATGATTAGTATCACGTTTCGTTTTATCTATATAGAAATAAGAGATATTGTGTGGTTACTTTGCTATTGATATATTACTGTGACTGGAGTTGTAGGTGCATATAACATATCAAGACTGAGGTGGTGTTTGATGTATTAAACACTTGATGCTTGATGCTTAATAGATTGCAAGGTATAATTTGGAGGTAAGGTGCCTTGATAACATTGAGCTCTACATGTTGAAAGTTCCATGAGGCTCTTATTGCTTAAGCAATGATTTTGATTCTCAATCATTAAGAGCCTCACGTAACCTCCAACATCTATACCTTAATGTCATCAAGGCACCCTACCTCCAAATATACCTTGCAATCTATTAAGCATCAAGCATCAAGTGCTTAATACATCAAACACCACCCGGATCTTTTTTTATCTGAGCCCATTAGGAAGTTGAAGCTAAAGTTGAAACGGAAAGTGGCATATGAATTTGATAAATACTACTACCTCTGTCCCGAAATGGATGTCCGAATTCGCTCTTGATCAAGAGCGAATTCCGACTTTCACTTTGTGACGGAGGGAGTATATTTATGTGAATAGGCTTTAGTTGAGAAAAATACTGATTTTGGTTATGGGAAACATGTATATCCTTTTGATATAGAATTTCCCGTGGTAATTTCAAATGTAGAAATATGAGATATTGCTTGGTTACTTAGTTACTTATTATTGTTACATAACTGTGACTGGAGTTACAGTTGCATATAACGTATCAAAATTGAATCTTTTTTTATCTGAGCCCATTATGAAGTTGAAGGTAATGTTGAAAAGGAAAGTGGCATATGAATTTGATAAATACTACTGTACTATTATATTTATGTGAATAGGCTTTAATTGAGAATGATACTGATTTTAGTGGGAAACATGTATATCCTTTTTATATAAAATCTCCCGTGGTAATTTCAAATGTAAAGGTAACCTTTTGATAAAAGAGAAAATTTTGTGTGAGACAGTCTCTTTTGATAAAAGAGGAAATTTTGTGTGAGACAGTCTCACACGTGAGACGGGTCTCATTGATTGAGAGAGGAAATGGGCTTGCCCGCCCATCCTATAGGGGAGCAAACCATTTACTCTCTCAACGAGACCCATCTCACGCAAGTTTTTGTCTTGATAAAATGAGCCTATGATTGTGATATCAGCACTGATAGTATTTTGTTTGGTAATTATATCAAACAATAAAAATCAAATTATTTGGTAAGAATGATTTACTGATTTCTTTTACCCGATAAAGCAGTTGATCCAAATTTGTACACTCTCTGTCCCAAAATGATGTCCATTTTTTTTTCAAATTTGCTCTTGATCAAAATAAGTTTTAACTTCTTGCACATTTGTTGTGGGACGGAGGGAGTAGTTGCTTATGGGTAATCATTCTTATCGGAGTCTGCACCTTGCGTATTTACTCTAGGAAATCATTAAATGGTTATCTGGTTTGACTGCACATAATCAAGCAAGTTTTTAGCTAGACAGGAAATTGGTAGAGTACTGTTCAGTTGCCAATCAATGACCAGTCATAAACTGTAGGCCTCGTCACTGATTCTACTAGGTGCTAGGGGCATTTTGGTCCAGTAGTTTGATCTTAATAGTAACCGTAATCGAGTTGGGGCATTGTCGTATGCAAAACAATTAAAAATGAATTTCTTTCCGTATCAGGTATTTTAAGGGTAAAAAGATTTTGCGTTTCTTGGTTGCTGGAAAATGTTTGAATTACTTGTGAGTTATACATCGTACAACATCTTTTATCTTCTTATGCCATGCAGGATTATTTGCTTATAACCACTTTCCTTTTTCGATTGTAACTGGTGTTTGCCTTTACTCCCTCCGTCCCTTACTGAATGACCAAATATTCATTTAGGGTACGTTCTGAAAAAATAAATTACTTTTTATACAATCAAATGATAGAGATGCATAAATACTCTTGTTATCCACGTTCCAAACATTTAGTTTTGCAAGGATAAAATGACTAATGATTTTTTTTTTTGTAAAAGACATTTAGGGACAGTTTTTTCTACAGAAAGACATTCATTTTGGGACAAAGACTTCTTGAAAATGAACTAATGATGCTCTAATTACTGATTGACAGCTGGAGGAAGTGCATGGTTACTGTGACCCGAACCCGTCAGAGTACGTTGATGCTGACATAGTTGACCCCAATATCGTCTTCTACTGGGGCCTACAGTCCGGAAGAGTTGACTTTTGGGACATAGAAACTTCTACAAAGGATTTTATAAGGAACGTAACAACACTATATCAAGGCTCTCCCGGTAATATCGCTATATCAGTTGTTCAAGCATCATCACTTACCAAAGAATCCTGAGTTTGATACTACTAGTCCAAAAGGAGGGTACTGGAGAATGTTGAATCGTTACGAGCAGATGGTACCGGTGTACTCTATGCATATACCGTTGTACCCTGTTGGGTATCTTGCCACTGATGGAAATCCTGAGCCTGGGAATCATTTTGTAATACAGAGTTTGTGATGAATATATACTTGGTAGCCTGTACTGACATCTTTTTTTTGGGGGTTTGGGGGTTGGGGGGAGGAGACCCCCCACCCCTTGTTTGCAGCAACAACTACAGTGATGGGATATATTTTGAAAGTCTCAGCAGTGAAAAAGAGCAGATATAGAAGAAAAAAGTTTTCTTTTCATTTTTTTCTTAGTTTTTTCATTATCTGAAAGGCAGATTATACATGTACAAACAGTTAGGGAATGGCAACAAAATTACAAAGTTTTTTTTTTTTTTATTCCAGGATGAATTAGTACTGCTAGTTTATACTCCCTGAAAAATCTTTTGATTATGAAAAATACATGTTTTTGTGTTGGTACAATTAGAGGCTTGCAAATGGTCAGTGATCATATTTGGGGCTTTAAATCTGTACTATATGATAAATAGGCATGTTAAGTGTGCAGGTGGTGACACTGTGTGTATGACTGAGTGCTTGTGTTCTAGCCAATTTTCTTCATCTTATATCCTGCATTGTTAATGTCTCGGAAAGATAGTCTCGTCTTGACTTTTTATGGTCAGCAAAAATGAATTTTGACCAAGCATTGGTGACGATCTAATCATTCTAGTGAAATTCTAAAATTTGTAATTGATGAGTCATCAAGTGATTTATCAATAACTATTTTTAGATATTTATTGTTATCATTAAATTGACATATATATTTGACCAAAGTTTAGTTTTGTTGACAATAAAGAATCAAAATAGGACTATCAGTATCACAGTTAACTTGTTCATATTTTTTTTTTAATTTTTTAAGCAATAAGTATCGTTGTAACATGTTCAACAAATACTCCCTCTGTCTCAAATGATATTCTCATTTTTTTTATTAATACAAATGAACTTTAAGCAATGATTTCAAGTTAATTTAATTGTATTATTGATATACACCATCAATAGCACTATCAATAATAAATTTTACGTAAATTTTTTTATTAAGATAACTACATTAACATAAAATTGCTCAAAGTTCATTCATATTAACAAAAAGGAATAATACTAGGGGCACAAAAAACTCACAAAAACTCGCTCACAAAATCCTAGGTGTAATAATGTTATTGGTTTTTTTAATTAGAGTGCGGCGGATCCATTCTTGATGCATACAAATAATTGAATACTAGCCAGTAGCCCAACAGATTTATGCTTTTATATAGATTTGAAACAAGTCAAATTTAAGTTTATATGTACAATTAATTTATTACAACAAATATAAACCAGGTGAAATAATCTTGTATCTTGGATCTAAACACATGGTTCAACTATCCACCTTCAAGTCTTTGACTATATAGTCCAATCACAAATACTTTCATACTCCTTCCGTCCCATGTTTATCGCTACTTATTTTTATTTTGGACATAGTTATTGCTACTTACCCAAAATGTTCACTTTTCTCTGTCATATCCACTCACAACAATTATCCACCAACTTATTTTCTCTCTTTTACCCACTCACAATACTTACTTTTCCAACATATTTTTTTAACCTTCGTACACTCCCATTTTTTTTTTTTTTTTTTTTTTTTAAATTTTTTTACTTAAATCATAATTTAAGTCAATACATAATCATTAATAGAAGCGCTAGGAGACAAATCCTAAGGAGAGAAATCTTCTCTCTAACTTCTAGGGGAGATATACTCCAATCATAGACCCTTAACAAATTAATCTGGTGCTACAATAGCTCTCACTAGATAGGTCCAGAAAAAACTAGGACCCATCACACCAGATAAAATTATTGGGTATATATAAAGTCACAAAAAGTGCCACAAAATATGGCTTACGAATTGTGTCAAAATTTTATTGGTGTTTTTAATTATAGTGTGCCGGATCCACAATCGATGCAACCAATAAAATATCGCTACCTCACTTTGTATCCGTGCCCAAAATTATTTGACTCTCATTACATGTGTGGGTCCAGAAAAGAGCGGGACCCATCACATCTGATAAAATTATTTGGCTCGTCGATATCAATTATGCACACAGCATATCCCATGGATCACTGTGATCTGCTCCATCATCCACACAGCACATCTCCTTGATCTCTGTGTGTGTGTGTGTGTGTGTGTGTGTGTGTAGGTACAGAAACTCAACTTGGTCGTAATGTACTAACAAAACAGAGTTCCATAATGGCCAACAAATCACTCTCAAGTTATACAAAAGATGTATTAAATCACTAATAAAATAAGCCTTAAAAGAAAACCCCCTATAAATATCACTCCTAATTCCTAATACATTTTCTTTACATGTCTGCAAATTAACAGGCAATGCAGATTTCCATGCTCCTCTGAGACTGAAATCCAACAATCCGAGGCGATCTAATCAACAACGTTACTAATTTTGCAGCTTTTTTTATTGGCTTGTCATAACGATGGCGTTGACAGTATGCTCTGGGATGCAGCTTGATCTTGTTACAATGATAGTCTCAATTGACTTTTGATGGTCGACACAAGTGAACTTTGACTAAACATTAAGTGTCAATCTATTCATCCTAGTGAAATTCTAAAAATTGATATTGATAATCATTAAGTAATTTGTCAATAACAACTATTTAGAATTTCATTAAGATGAATAGATTGCTATTGATGTTTGGTCAAAGTTCACTTGTGTTGACAACTAAAAGTCAAATGAAACTATCTTTTCGGGACGGAGGGAGTATCTATTACTGTACACGGAATATGCTGGCATTGTAAGCTTGGGGATCTCGGGATATCCAACTTACGAACAAGAAACACGGAGTATGCAGGCTTTGGCATCTCGAGTGACCCAACAGAGTGAACAAGAAACAGCAAACTGAAAACCTGAACAACAGCCTAGAGTTTTCTTTTCTCTTCCTTATTGATTAGGGCACGAAGTTTGCTTTTTTGCAATACCATATCACTCCCCTGCTTTGTTCACCTTGCTTGAAGGATCATAACTAGAAACTTGTTCCACTCGACTGCAAAATAACGAGCAAAAAGATGTTAATTGTTAGGTCTACCCGACTATCTATAAAACTCAATTTGTTCCACTCGACTGCAAATAACGAGCAAAAAGATGATAAGGGTTACTCCCTCCGTCCCAAAATGAATGACCAATTTTTTTTCTTTCAAATTTGCTCTTGATCAAGAGCAATTTGAGATTTTTCGGTCATTCATTTTGGGATAGAGGTAGTATTGTTAGGTCTACTCAATTTCCTACGTACATTGGTGATCCAGAAGCAGATGAAATGGTATTTGTAGAAGATGGAGTCAACTGGTTATGAACTGATACGAAACTGCCTGCTGTTGCCTTTCCCATATCCGGAGAAATCTCAAGGTTAACAGCTGAACTACCGGAAGACATCCCTGCAAAATGTAACACGATGATATTTATTAAAGCTTTTTCTACAGTTGACTTAAAGTCCCACCAACAGATAACAATCTTGACAGATTCAGTGATTTATTATAGATTGCTCACATCAGAATTTTCTTGCAATGGAAAGGGGCAAACGACCAATTTATGCAACGTAGTGTCCGATTTATATCAATTAATGCAACGTAGTAGCGACTTCTTACATTGTGAAACGTACTTGAAGTAGTTGTATCAAATAATGCAAAATAATGCAAAGTTCGAACAATTTGACAAACGTACTTGAAGTAAGTTGTATCAATTAATGCAACGTAGTAGAGGCTAAAAAGTTATTACGTTGCATTATTTGATACACAATAAGCAAGTACGTTCTCTATTTTCAAAAGTAAGCACTACGTTGCATTAATTCACTTTTAACCACCCGGTACGTTGCATATTTCAGTGATTTTCCCCAATGGAAAGTGCTAGAAGGATCTCATGGAATTTTGTGACAATAAAAGATGTCCAACCCATGAAAAAAACTTATTTCCATGTACGATAGAATCAAATAGACTAAAACATCCCCTTGATGACTACTCCCTCCGTTGCAAAATACTTTCCGTTTTAGACCTCTTCACACATATTAAGAACTGTAATAAAAACATGTGAAATAGACTCAAGTACCCTTGAAATAATTCAATTAACCAAGTAAACAAATGGTTGTGCATTAGATACTCCACAATCACAAATAATGATATAAAGGGTAAAGTTTTTTTTAGGTAAAAGGTAAAACTGGAAGGTAATTGACTCAAATGTACCAAACTTAGGGAGGTTTGTACCTTGGAATAGTATACAAGTTAGTTATAGAGAAATTATTGGAATTCCGTGTATGCATGTTTTCCTAACCAAATATCCCAACATGTGATTATACTTGACAAAATGAAAAGCACGTTCCACCAAATCTGAAGCCAGAAAAGCAGAATTATATGGCCAGATTAAGACAAACACGAGGTAACATGTAAGCAGTCATGTACAGATCTTATTAACACAGTAAAAATCGCGAAGGAATTTACCTTGAAAAAGTATCACAACAAAGAATAGAACCGTGAAAAGCATGGCAAGTAAGCTGCCATTCGATGAAGATGACTTAGCAGCCTTCATTTTCTTCAACGCTTTCATACGCTCGATTCTTGCCCTTTTGATCATGGCCAGTTGAGCAATCTCTTTGATGAGCTTCTGGTCCGCAGCATCTAGTGATAAACCTCTAGGTGGGCGGGGAGGTTTAGGAGGCTTTTTAGCACTTGATGTTTTACGATTCTCCTTCCCTGGCTTTTTTTCAGAAAGATCTCCAGACTTTTCTCTCTCCACATTTTTCTCAACCAAAACCTTCAGTTTTTCTGGAGAAACTTCATTGCCTTTTGGAGGATCGACACTTATATTAACCAAATTTTCACCTTTCAGGGACGGATCAACACTCATAACCCCGCGATATAACTTTATGAAGAACTTTTTAGCTGGTTTTCCGCCAGAAGCAGAATCAGGGCTCCCCATTTCTTCATCAGTAGCCAAACCACTCTCAAGATCAACTATAAATTCTCTTTCTTTCACAAGAACGTGATCCATTATGACGCTAGCACCAATATTTTACTCTACTCCTTGGACTTTAGTTCATCTAATACTCTATGAAAACCCAACACCAGGAATCCAGAGATGGACAAAGAGCAAAACCCTGAAATACATGATAAAAAAAAATCAATCAACAATACAAACAAGCACACATAATAATTACTACGAAAATTATGCTGACAACTTCCTGAAAATGCAATCTAGAAGAGGATCAGTCAACAATTAACCACATATATGCCCCGCAGTCTCGCACACACAATAACACAACTAAACATGTGAAAAATTGAGCTCAGGCACACAGCTAAAATGAAACCACTGACAATTATGCACATTTGAACAGAACAAGTGAAATCGACGTTATTGACCATACATACTCAATGAAAGATGGTGAACATGCTTATATATGCACAAACACAAACTGATCAGTGATCAATTGAGAAACTTAAGCTCACCTTCACACACACACAGACAACAAAATGGGAAAAATTATGCTCACTCACACAGTGATCAATGGTGGCAATTAAGCTCGCCTTCACACATCACACACACAATATCGCCAATTGGTCACACCAACACAAATTTAACAACAGATAACAATTAAACGCATTAATGGACGAAAACTAAACCAAACGAATAATCAAAACATCTCCTTGTGAAAGAAAGCAAAGAATCAAAAAATCAGATCACAATTGGGTACAATTTAGGGCAAACCAGACAACTGATCAAAAGTAAAAAATTCAAATTCAAATTCAAACAAGGCGTTAGCAGCAAGTAAGACATTAACAAGTAAGAGAAATGAAATTGAATTGAATTAAATTACCTAAAAGAAGAAGAAGAAGCCCTAGATCCGAGACGAGAGATAGGTTCCTTAGAAAAGAATGCAATGGCGGAAGAAGACTACTACTACTTATTACGATCTCAATTCTCTCAAATTATAAATGTGTGTTGTGTGTGACACAGTGAAGCTTCTGCTACTCTGTGTGTGTGTGTGAGAGAGAGAGAGGACAGAACAGAAGAAGATGAGCGCACGAGGGATTTTGGAGGAATTGGGGACAGCCCGGAAAATGCTAACTATCTTTTTTTTTTTTTTTTTTTTTTTTTTTTTGACGCAGATATGAATATACTAAACTATTATTGACTAAATTTTTACATCAAATTTATATTAACTAAAAAAGTTAAAATAAAACATTTATTATAGTCCGTCTTAATGAAAAACCCGTTTCACACTAAAAGATATGTAAAACATGTTTTACATTGAGAGATTTTATTCTACATTAAGGGATGAAAAACAAGTTTTACACTAAAACGAGTGTAAAACAAGTTTTTCTCGAGATTTTCACAATTTATTTATATTATAGGGGAGGTATTAATTAACACTTAGCTTGTCAAACGTATATTTCCATATTATTTTTGTATATTAAAATTATTTTAAAACTAATGATTTTTCCTCTCATAAAAATGATATATTTTCAGTTTAATAACAAAAATTAAGGAAAAGTTTTCTAAATGTATGTGTAGTGATTTTTTTTGTTTGACGGTAAAAATAATAGTACGTGTTATGAAGAATAGAGAAAAATGAGATAAATAATAATAAGTGAAAAATTATTTTGAGTTTGACAAACCAGTCTCTTAAATAAAGTAGTATAATAATTTTTAATTTTTTTTTTTTTTGATAAAACACTAAAATTGACAATATAAATCATTTATTATGAAATAAAAATACTCCCTCCGACGCAAAATGATCTTCTCATTTGCCATTTCTCATTGTCCCAAAAGGTTCTTCACGTTTCTACATTTTAAGCTTAAACAAAGCATGTGTAGTGAAGCAAGTGTTCATATCCTTAAAAAGTTTGAATAGTCAAACGCGAAGATCATTTTGAAATGGGACGGAGTGAGTATTAAATTATTTTATTCCAAATAAAAAGGAAACTTGTGGGCCGAAGAGTGCGTAGTTTGGTTTAGTAGTTTCTAGCAGAGTTTCGGCGACTCATGTGGCATCATTAACGCGGCGATGATTAATTAACGAGGAGAAATTATTGGGGGAAACTTATTCCTCTATAAGTTATAAAAAATTCTGTTTTTATAGGGTTTAAGTTTAGGGTTTGGAGTTTCAGGTTTAGGTTTTAGGGTTTCATGTTTAGGGTATAAGGGTAAAAAAAAAAAAACTTTTTATAATTTAGGGAGGAACTAGTTTCCCCCAAAACACACTCGTTAATGAGAGCTTTCTGAATTTGAATCTGTTTTTTTTTTTTTTAAATAATTGCCCAAAAAAGAAATGGGTTTAAAGTTATTTTTGTGGCTGGTAAGTAACCATTTGCACCGACAGTTGCAGCTGAAGTACAGTACTATGTGGTTTGGCCACGCGGAGTGTGAGTGTGACTTATCTGAATTGGATTTGTAACAGTAATTTAAGTTATTTTTAGGCTCAACTCAAAAACTCAAAAGATAAAATGATACTTTCATTCGTCTCGTTTCAAATTACAAAATTCGTCATTTAAACCGTCTCTTAAAAATTGCAAAATTCAAAAATAGAAAGTTTTTCCTCACTTGCATACTCATATCAACTAACCAACTAACTATTCCCTACCCCACTTCATCTCTCATACTTCACTTTTCACACTCACAACACATCACCTGTTTCACTTTTTCTTTAATAATAATACTAGAGGCACAAAAAAGTCACAAAAATCTTGCCCACAAAATCCTAGGTGTAATGATTTTATTGGTGTTTTTAAATAGAGTGTGGCGCGTCCATTATCGATGCAACCAATAAAATATCGTCACCTCATTTTGTGAGCTTATTTTGTGACCCTAGCATTGCTATTTCTTTAATTTTCGTGCAAAAATAGTTTTGTGCAATTTGAAATGGGACGAATGGAGTATTTGAGTTTGGTGGGATTTACAAATTTTCAAATCGATCTCAGCCGCGAAAAAATGGGCAAGACAATGTTGTCACTTCATGTTCATGATCGTAATGCAACAAATTCTCGCTGCAACATTTTCGGGAGTTCCTATGGAAAAGACAAATTTAATGTTTCAAGTTATTTTAAAAATATCATGACGTCTCGAAATGAAGTTTTTATTTTTTTCTAATGAACTTTGACGAGTTAGTCTTATGAAAAAATTGTTTTACACTAAGAGATGTGTAAAACAAGTTTTACACTAAAGCGAGTGTAAAACAAGTTTAATTAAGAGATTCTATTTAACATTAAGAGATGAAAACAAGTTTTACACTAAAGCGAGTGTAAAACAAGTTTTTCTCAAAATTTTCACAACTTTGACTAACAATATAATATATACCGTATATCAATAACATTTTTAAAATTTTTATTATGACAATTGAAGTAACACATATTGTTTGAATTTATTTCAACAAAAATGAAAGAAATTCATTCTAAGACAAATGAAGTAGAATAGTGTTGGAATAGAGATAAACCGGGAACTAGCGATCTAAATAGAAGAAATCAGCAAAGTCGCAGAGCAGGCAATGCTCGGCCGATCCAGGTAAAGGACTCGGCCGAGCGACTCGGGCGTGTCAAGGAAAGGGAGCAACTGTTCACTAACCGGGTAAAATCACACCTTCTGATCAAAGGTGCTTGGCCGAGCTAATTAAGCTGCTCGGGCGAGCGTGCAAAAGAGAGCGGCCGATCCGCTGCTGGACAATGCTGAATTTCGGGATTTCTAATTAGACTAGGGTTTTGTCTTATTCTAGGTTTTGTATATAAACAATGTTCCGCCCCCATTCTCATTGTAACTCAGATTTAACATATTATAGTGCAAGATTCTGGCTTGGTAGTGCCCCCCAGACGTAATCAAACATATTGACGAACTGGGTAAACAATTTCTTGTGTTCTTTTGTCTTTTGCTTTGTGTCTTTATTTCTTGTGCTTGTTTGTGGTGCGGTGTTTCTTGCGATTTGCTTGGGTGTTGGGAGGGTTTTTCCACAACAACTAGAAAATGTGTGCCTTAAATAAATAGAGAAAGAAAAAATAAAATTGATCACGCACAAAATGTGATCAAAGGCCGGATCAGTGGTTTGGATACCCAGAATGCTAGTTAAGACCTGCAAAATGAACACCGTGAGCTTAGCCGGGGTTGCACCGGCAAAGACCCTCCGGCGTGAGAGTAAATTAGTCCGTTCAGGGATAGAAAGACTAATAGAGTGAGTGAGAATGTGAACCTGTGAAATGGATGTTGGAGTCCCCTCTTATAGGAGACTGACCTTCTCTCCAAGTAATGGATAGGATGAGGTCACCTTTGTCCTTATCTGAAGTCACTTAAGTCATCCTTATCCATAGTAGGGTTTCGAGTTGAGGACTGAAGCCCAACTAGCCTTAGTGGGCCGGGCCCAATCAGAAGGGAGCGGTTACTGGGCTCTTCTGGAAACCTCAACTGGTTGGTCGTCACGAGCTGGACTGACAACCTGATTGCCGGTGACTTCCCTTGTCCTTAGGTCGGTTCCCCCAGCTCGGCGTCTTACACGAGCTGGAACAATTTGACAGGCGAGTTGGTTTTTGAGTACTCTCATCAGATTCTTCTTGACCTCCATCCCAGATCGGTGGACGAGCTGGGATCAGGCGCTAGGCTCAGTCGTGGGACAGTCTTAATTACGCCCGGTCCACCTGATAGGCGGCCCGTTAGGGTAATTCCTTTCAATGGCCCCCTGCTTCCTGCTCGAACGAGTTGAGAGCTGGAAGCATCTCCCAATTTGCTACGGACGTTTCTCGCCCATTAATTCCTTCAAGTCGTTCGTGGGAGCTGATCATATTAATTTATTTCCCCCAGGCTCGCCGCTTTTTGTTGAAGCGAGGTAAGTTCTTGAGCACGCGTTTTAAGCGATCTGACAGCGTTCTTCCAAAGCGGATGATCTGTAGCCGCGAGGACACGTGGTGCCTTATCAATGGATGATCCGACTGGCGGTTGCAGGCTTTTAGGTGTGACAAGGACGATGGGACGTTTGGGGTGTCTTCTGAGGGACGGCGCCGTTTGGGCAATCGAGACACGAAAGTTGTACTGGCGTGTGTTTTGGAAAAGACGTTTGAGTGACTAATCCAACGGGTCGTCAGTTGGATCGGGTCGGTTCACGGGTTTGACCCGTTTTGGGAACTATAAAAACCCTTGCCTCCCCCCTCCGTCCGTCACTTTGCACCCCCTCAGAGAAGAAAGACGACCTTTTGAAGCTTCGCCGGCGACAAATATTTCGACGTTTTTCACTGTTCATCACCGTTCAATCCTTTACTAACCAGGTAAATTGCTTTATGCTCTTAACTTCGCCGTTTATTTCTGGATTTTTTGTTGTTTTTCTTCTTTTTCTGGGTTGCGTCGCCGGAAAATTTTGAATTTTCCGGTGCCGGCGAAGCGTTTCCGGCAAGTAATGGGCTATTTCTTCAGAGATGCCGCCGGAGTTTTGCTATCATGAGCAGACCAAGTTGGTGTATGTTAGTGCGCCAAGTGGTTGGAAAAGGTTGAGCTTAGGGGCCGTTCGGAAGTTTCTGGTGTCCCACCAAATCACGGACGATCTGAAACTGCCCGCTTTTCATGGCGAGGAATTTCTAGGTCGTGATGATCCTAGCGTGGTGCACTTGACGAGTTTTAATATCCTTCTTAGGCACTTAGCAACGTATTATACGTTTGGTGGGAAATTCTCTTCCCCGTTTGTTTTAGCGCGCGCCAGTTCCGTAGGGGGGTCTGGCCCCCATGTTACTCTTGCAGGTATGTCTCAGAAGGATTCGTCAACAAAGATGGGGTCTGTTTCCCCGCACCAACTTATGCTCGTTGATGATCCCGACAATGAGTTTGAGCTTGCCTCGGACGAGGTGGTGCTCGACGCAGACCCCATTTCCTCGTATCGCCATGTGGAGGAAACGAGCACGAGGCCTTTTCCCTTAGAGGGCGAAGAAGATATTGTCTCAAGGAGCGAGGATGGAGGATGTGATGTGGAGAGTCAAATGCCTGTTGAGGTCGATGATGAGGACGAGGCGGACAGTAGAATTATTGAGAACATGGGTTTTGACTATATAGAGAAGGAACTTGCTCGTTCTGCTTCACCTATGTCTTCTCGCCAATTGGGTGCTGAACCTTCGCCTGGTGATTTACAGCGGGTTACTCCCCACAACCGACCAACGGCGTATCAAATAAAACTGGTCAATAAGGTATACTCGGAGTACAGAATAAGCCGAGCTGACTACAAAATAACTTATGTTCCCAAAGGGAGCGTACCCATTGATTCACTAATAAGGGATAAAGAGCGAGTGGCCTTCTATATCGGTCAGTTCGAGCAGGGCCTTAGGCTGCCTATGGACCCTTTCCTAAATCAGTTTTTGACAGGAACCGCGTCGGTACCCATTCAGCTCGTGGCTAATGCCATCAGGTCGATAAACAGTTTTTTGGTGGTTTGTCGCCATCTCGGTTTCGAACCATGTATGAGTGTGTTCAGGAAGTTCTTTAGGATATCCCGAGTGAAGAGCAAGGGAGCTGATCCCCCCTATAAAACGGTCTGTTTGGGTGCTGTCCCCAGCGCTCCTCGTTTGTTGCATGCCTTTCCAGGGAAGCTCAACTCCTTTGCTAACCATATCATATTGGTGGAGAGTAGGAATGGATGGGAGTTTGACTGTTCTCAGGGAAAACTTGGTCGGGGTTCGGAAGTATGGGAGCCTGACTGGAGCGATGACTTAGAGAGGGCATTAACTCAACTCGTTGGTCCCTACGAGGGAGATGATTGGGCAGTGAACTGGGAAGAGCTTGAGAGACGGGCGTGTTATTTCGCACGAGCTGGTTTGGCTGGCTGTTATGATAAGGGAATCGAGCCCCTTGTCTCCATGGTTCGAGATCGTCGTTATCCTGGATGGGTAATGCATGAAGGTTGTGTATTCGAGGAGGACTGCCCTTTGTGTTTGAGCTCGTCTGCACCGTGTTGGAAGTTCGAGCATTTCGGGGGTGAAAATTTTGAACTTATACCTCTTAGTCCTTCCTCATCGGAGTCTAATCGTTTTCTTATTTCTTGTGCAGATATGAGTGGTCATGGAGATCAATTCGTGGCTGATGCACAGAAGAAAAAGACCAAGTTGTCTTTTCGTCAGCTCGGCAATCTGAACAAGAGTACCAACTCAACGCTGTCCAAAGAGCGCTCTAAAACTCGTCAGGCTGAGCTGACAAAGAAGGCTCCAGGCAACGTTCCCCTGGCTAGTCATGACGGGTTGAAGACGAGGGAGTCAGGAGGATTGGTGAAGACGGCAGGGGGTTCCTCTGCAGCTCTGTCTCGTCCCGATGTTGCCAGAAAGCTCACAGATCGCCCAGAGACGGCGACGTCCAAGAAAAGGGATCGCTCTCAAGATCCCGACGACCATATCCCTTTGGCAAAAAAGCCAATCGCTAGAGGTTTTGTCATCAGGGAGGAGATCGCCAAGGTGTGCACTGAGGAGGATATTGATAGCATTGCCAACCAATTGGGAGGTGTGACCCCATTGAGGGGCCTAAATCTGAACGCACGTACGGGTATCAAGGTGGGGCTTGGTCGTGCAGTTCTTTGTCGCGCCGTGGACCTCGATCATTTGGATAGACTGAAAGAAGAGCTAGCTTCTCCTTCTGTCCTGCGCGACCGCATGGGCCTAGTTATTTCTGAGGTAACATCGTGTGTTTATGCTTTCGTTTCTGGTTGGCCTTTTATTTATTCCTTACTGTTGTTTCTCCTCTGTAGCTCTCTACTTTGGCCGCTCGTTTATCTTAGACCGGCGAAGAATTGGAGGATCGAGCGAACAACAAGGCATCGACCTTGGTTGAGAGAGAGAAGGAATTGGCCGCGCTTCATAAGGAGTTGGAGGAAGAGAGAAGGAAAGTAGCCGTTGCTGAGAAGTTAGCGGAGGAGAGCCAGGCTGAGGCGAGAAGGGTTGAGGCAGCCTTAAAGGCCGAGCAGGAAAAGGTTGATAAGGTACAGGCAGAGTTAGGCCTTTCCATAGGTCGAACCAGGGAGGCTCAAGCTCGTTCCAACGACTTGGAACAAGAATTGGCTCACCTCAAAGAGACGCTTGCCTCATTCACCTCGCCTAATAAAGAGGCTATTATTGATGAATACGAAAAATCTGAGAGGCATGAGGAGGCGTTGATGTCCAAAGCTTTCCCCTATTGGAAGACTGGTCATAGGCATGGGCTGAGGGATGCCTATGGTCGGGGTTTGCTTCCTCAAGACCCGGAGGTGCTAGCTGATTTGGTGGAGTCATCAAATGTTCAATTCAATGAGTTTGCTCGGCGCGCACACGCTATGATTCCTTTCAATTCAGAGGAACTGGAGCAACTTGCTGGGGAGGATGAGGCAGATAAGAAAGATCCCTGGGTCGCTCCCGAGTTACTTCCCGAGAACGTTGACACGGTGTTGGCTAGGAGGGAAGCTGAGCGAGCTCGTGAAGAGAGTGAAGCTATGATTGACGAACTGATTGGGGGTGATGACGAGCGAGCTGACACTTAGTATTTATTTCCTTGTAATTCTTTTTCTTTCGTAATTAGCATTAGTCATGTACGCCATGGGGTCGGCTGTTGATCCCCTAGTAAAGGAACTCTTTCTTATGTCGTTTGGTCAGATCGGGATTCACCAGATTTGTTTCAGTTTGGTAAGCTCGTTAGATACGAGCATTGTAATGCCTGCTCGGAGCAGGTCTTACCCAATGTTTGCTAAGAGCAAGGCTTGAGCTCATTTGGTACGAGCTATGTGATGCCTGCTCGGAGCAGGTCTTACCCGATGCTTGCCAATAGCAAGGCTTGGGCTCGTTTGGTACGAGCTATGTGATGCCTGCTCGGAGCAGGTCTTACCCAACGCTTGCTAAGAGCAAGGCTTGAGCTCGTTTGGTACGAGCGATGTGATGCCTGCTCGGAGCAGGTCTTACCCAATGCTTGCTAAGAGCAAGGCTTGAGCTCGTTTGGTACGAGCGATGTGATGCCTGCTCGGAGCAGGTCTTACCCAATGCTTGCTAAGAGCAAGGCTTGAGCTCGTTTGGTACGAGCGACTAAATGTACACACTGGTTCAATAAGGGGTAATTTCATTAAAAGTGCTAATAAAGGAATATCTTCCTGGTTACAGAAAAGCAAACATGAAAGTGCTCGAAAAGAGCTACCCTTTCCAAATGGTCTAAACAGAACTGACAGCTAGTGATAGTATTTTCTCAAGTTGGTGGAGTGCCACGGGTTTTTGAGCTCACGGCCTTCTGGAGTTGTTAGCATGTGTGTCCCTTCTCGCACTATTCTTGTCACAACGAATGGTCCTTCCCAGTTGGGAGAAAGCTTGTTCTGCTGAGCTTTCCTGCTCGTTGCTTCGATCTTTCTTAGGACCCAGTCACCGACCTGGAAGGTCCTCTTCCTAACCTTCTGGTCGTGATACCTTTTAGTCTTCTGCTTATAATTCATCGACCTGAGATGAGCGTCCAGCCTTCTTTCATCGAGCAGGTCTAAATCTGTTCTCCTTCTCATTTCATTTAATTCCTCATTGAAGAAAGACACTCGGGCTGTGGGGAGTGCGAGCTCAGCCGGTGCCATGGCTTCGGAGCCGTAGGTCAGAGCGAAAGGAGTCTCTCCGGTAGGTCCTCTGGTCGTGGTCCGAATTGCCCAGAGAGCGAGGGGGAGCTCATCTACCCACTTCCCAGCTCGTCCTGTTAAATTCCTGTGAAGAGCATGCATTACCAACTTGTTTGCGGCTTCAGCTTGACCATTTCCCTGGGGGTATGATACTGATGACTTCGTATGTTTAACACCGAGGCGAGCACATTCTGTAGTGAAGCGATCTGAGAACTGCAACCCTCTGTCCGAGACTATGTGCTTAGGCACTCCGAAGCGGCACCATATATGGTCATGCACAAAGTTCAGCACATTTTCTTCGGTGATTTCTGCCAGCGCCTTAGCCTCTATCCACTTTGTGAAATAATCAACTGTCACCACGGCGTATTTCAATTTTCCTCGTGCCAAAGGGAAAGGCCCAATCATATCTATTCCCCACATGTGGAACGGCCAACAACCAACTACCGGAGTCTGCTCTGTTGCTGGGAGACGGGGGATATCTGCATACCTCTGGCACTTATCACATTTTTGGACATATTCGACGGCCTCCCTTCTCATTGTAGGCCAGTAGTAACCTAATGTTATGATCTTCTCTGCCAGGGTTCTAGCACCCGGGTGGCCCCCACAGATTCCCTCGTGCACTTCCTCCATCAAGCTAAGAGTTTGATCGGGGGGTACACATCTTAGTAGTGGCCTGACAAACGACCTCCTATACAACACACCATCAACTATGGTGAACCTGGGTGCTTTTATTTTTACCATCCTCGCCTTTTCTCCATCCGGAGGGAGTTCCTCCTTCTCGATGAAATTTTTGAGGTCGTCCACCCAGTTGGGAGGAGTTTCGCTCGCTTCACCGATCTCCATTACTTGAACTCTCTCAATGGCCGGTTTCTCCACGAATTCAATCCATTTGGGTCGGTCTACTTCCTCGGTTTCCATCGTTGCTAACTTTGAAAGAAGGTCCGCCCGAGCATTGTCTTTCCTGGCGACTTGCACGATCTGCCAGAACTCAAAAGTTTTTACCAACTCTTGAACCAAATCTTTGTACTTCGAGAGGATAGGATTGATGGCCTCATACTACCCCTTCAACTGGTTTACAACGAGCTGAGAATCGGTGTGGGCCTGAAGCTTGGCGGCTCCTATATGCTTTGCCAGGTCGATTCCAGCTATCAGTGCTTCGTATTCAGCCTGATTGTTTGAGGTCGGGAACTTAAACCTTAGTATTTTCTCGATGATCTCGCCGTTGCCGGGCTCGATCAGGACTACGCCAGCCCCGCAATTCTTACCGGCCGACCCGTCAACAAAGAGTTGCCAACGATTGGCCGGTATATCTGTGCCTCGCGGTTGATCGGGCTCTACTTCCGATGATGGTTGGTTACCGTCGAGGCTAAATGTAGTCTCTACCACGAAGTCAGCGAGGGGTTGGGCTTGCAGAGTTTTCCTCGGCTGGTAGGAGATATCGAACTCCGTCAATTCAATCGACCAGTTGAGCAGCCGACCTGAGCTATCGGGCTTGTGCAGTATCTTTCTCAATGGGGCGTTAGTGTAAACGACAATTGAGTGGGCGGAGAAATATGCTCTCAGCTTCCGAGCTGCGACCACAACGGCGTACGCCAACTTTTCAGCGTTGAAATAGCGGGATTCCACATCATTCAACGCTTTGCTAACGTAGAACACAGGCTTCATCCCCCTATCCTCCCTCGTTAGGACAGCTGCAACAGCTCGGTCCGAAGCGGCCAGATATACGTACAATGTTTCTCCCAGAACGGGGCTGCTAAGTGTTGGTGGTTTGCTCAAGTATTCTTTTAGCTCTTGGAAAGCTTCCGAGCACTCCTTTGTCCATTCAAACTCTTTGCCGCCCTTGAGAGTTTTGAAGAAGGGAAGAGATCGTTCGGCCGACTTGGCAATGAAGCGACCCAGTGCTGCCACTCGACCGTTCAACCTCTGAACTTCCTTGATTGTCGCCGGTTCCCTCATGCTTAGAAGAGCAGAGATTTTTTCGGGATTTGCTTCAATTCCCCTCTGGGAGACCATAAAACCCAGGAACTTTCCCGCGGTGACCCCGAACACACACTTGCTCGGGTTTAGTTTCATCTCGTTAGCTCGGAGTGTCGCGAACGTTTCAAGCAGGTCGGGGCAGTGATCACCCTCCTTTGTTTTGATTACCATGTCATCCACGTATGCCTCCACGTTTCTGCCGAGCTGATCTTTGAACACCTTACTCACCATACGCTGGTAGGTGGCCCCCGCATTCTTCAGGCCAAAAGGCATCTTCTGGTAGCAGTAGGTTCCTTCGCTTATCTGGAAGGCTGTTTTCTCGATATCCTGCTTGGCCATTTTTATCTGGTGATAGCCCGAATAGGCGTCTAGGAAGCTTAGGACCTTGTGACCGGCTATTGAATCGACCAGCTTATCTATCCTTGGTAAGGGAAAACAATCCTTGGGGCAGGCTTTGTTGAGGTCGGTAAAATCGACGCACAAAATGTGATCAAAGGCCGGATCAGTGGTTTGGATACCCAGAATGCTAGTTAAGACCTGCAAAATGAACACCGTGAGCTTAGCCGGGGTTGCACCGGCAAAGACCCTCCGGCGTGAGAGTAAATTAGTCCGTTCAGGGATAGAAAGACTAATAGAGTGAGTGAGAATGTGAACCTGTGAAATGGATGTTGGAGTCCCCTCTTATAGGAGACTGACCTTCTCTCCAAGTAATGGATAGGATGAGGTCACCTTTGTCCTTATCTGAAGTCACTTAAGTCATCCTTATCCATAGTAGGGTTTCGAGTTGAGGACTGAAGCCCAACTAGCCTTAGTGGGCCGGGCCCAATCAGAAGGGAGCGGTTACTGGGCTCTTCTGGAAACCTCAACTGGTTGGTCGTCACGAGCTGGACTGACAACCTGATTGACGGTGACTTCCCTTGTCCTTAGGTCGGTTCCCCCAGCTCGGCGTCTTACACGAGCTGGAACAATTTGACAGGCGAGTTGGTTTTTGAGTACTCTCATCAGATTCTTCTTGACCTCCATCCCAGATCGGTGGACGAGCTGGGATCAGGCGCTAGGCCCAGTCGTGGGACAGTCTTAATTATGCCCGGTCCACCTGATAGGCGGCCCGTTAGGGTAATTCCTTTCAAAAATAAAAACTAATCTCATAGTGAAACATGGCTTAAGTTCTCTGAAGAGTTAATAAGGATAGTTGAATAAATTTAGCATTTCAAACGGATAAGGTTAAAATTTAACCTTAGCATGCCCACATAATTTAATCGTATAATAAACTCAACCTAGTAAATATTTGTACATAAAACTAGGCTGTTTATGCATAAGAAAATCTAGACCTTACCAGATGTAAATAAAGTATTAGTACTGTAATTAAGTCTAGCATTTATGAACAAGATTTGAGTTTGAATTTGAATTCAAATTTTGTTGCGTGGCATTTAAAATGATTTCTTCATTGTTTACATGTCTTTGTACTATCATTCGTATAAATTTTGAATTTGGATTATGTTTAACATTTATCTATGTTTAGATGTATAACAGATTATATGTCCACATTTTTTTAGTCTGTCTCAAAGTATATGTTTACTTTTTAAAATGACAAAGATTTTTTACTACTATTCATCCCCTCATTCTCTCTTCTACTTATTTTTATACTCACAACACCAATTAATTTACTATTCTCTACCACACTTTCTTTTTCCTACCACACTTTTCATACTCACAACACTTACATCACTTCCACCATTTCTTAATCTCCGTGCAAATGAGAGGGTGGGCATATACTTTGGGACGGAAGGAGTATAATATTATCGTAGTTATACAACAGGTTTGGTCTCCTGTAAAACGCGTTTTTCCTAATGGTTAGGAAAAACGTGTTTTTCAAAACCTTCTCGCTATCACTTTTAAAGGTTCTGGCTATCAATCTCATATCCAGAAGACTTTATATTGATATCCAGAAGGCTTTATACTGATATCCAGGACCCTTCTGGCTATCACTTTCAAAGGTTCTGACTATCAATCTCATTTCAAAGGTTCTGGCTATCAATCTCATATCCAGAAGGTTTTATATTGAACCCAGAACCGTTGAGAAGATCTGATTATTTACAAAAATATCACCACACGTTTTTTAAAAGAAGTTCCACATATTTACAAAAAATGCCAACGCATTTTTTTAAAACACATTTTCCCTGAAAGTTAAGAAAAACGCGTTTTTTAGAGACGCCCCGTGCATCGCACGGTATACAGCTAGTTATATTAATGCGTTGTGAGTTTCGATGATGTGGGTTGATGAAAAAGTTTATCAAAAGTGTTGTCTTCCAATCTTTGTATCACAATTTCCATGTCAGTTAAAATTGGAAATGATTTAAAAATTGTCGGTGGATAAATAATTCTCGATATTAACAACTAAAAGGCATACAAAAATACTTTTGGTATATTATTTATCCAATAAATCCATTTTTCTCAATATATAAATGAGCCAAAAAAATAATTTGCTAGGTATTGAATCTCAACTGCTCAACGTCCTACTCAACAATCTTTGGAAGATTTGCAAGTTGGTTCCGAAATTAAGGAGAGTGTTCGATGCCTCGTAGGTGGGGAACTTAATTGGACCACCTCCTCAATTATGCAAAAAAAAAAAAAAAAATCACCTCAGTCACTTAATTTTGTTTTTTCATCTGTTTAATTTAATTTTCTGATTTTAGTTACACAGCTAGAAAAAAGTAGTCAAATAATAAAGTTACAATAAATAATAAATGAGTGGGTTGGATCAAGTCAGGTTGTGACGGTTCAGGACAGATTCAACCTGTTGCAACCCATTTAACTCGCAAGCCAACGACATCATGTGATTGACGGGTCGGGTTGATGAGTATGGTTCAACTCGTTTGGCCCGCACATCTCAACGAGTAGGATCATAGACCGTGACTTGAAATCGCATTAAGAACACAAGTGAAAAGCAAAGATATTTTTAAAAGGAAAGCATATATATATATACTCTTAATATTTTTCGAGAAAAAAATAAGTTGTTCGTGCTACTTGAGTTGAGCCAAACAGTAACAATGCCTGTCGAAGCCACAAGCATATAATCAACTCCAGTTATTGCCAGATTTTCAAATTCGATCAACTTGACAAACTCACTAATGACACTCAAAAATAAATCAGCTCAGACAAGCTCAAAGCCTAAATATTAACTGGTTCGGTCTAATAATACTCCCTCCGTCCCAATAATTTTCCTATTTGCCATTTCTAATTGTCTTAAAAAGTTCTCTTATTTTTACAATTCAAGCTTAAAACTACATAAACAAAACATGTCTAGTAGTAAAGCAAGTGTATACTCCCTCCGTCCCATAACTATGTGTTGTCATTTTGGGTGTCCCATTGATAAGTCACATTTTCCTAAAATGACAGAATCTTTAATATTCATCACACTCATTCTCTCTCCTAGTTTACTTTTACACTCACAACACCAATCAATCTACTATTCCCTACCTCACCTTCTCTCTCTTACTTCACTTTGCACACTCACAACAACTACCCATTACTATTCATCCCTTAATTCCCGTGCAAAACCCATTTTGTGCGCATAGTTATGGGACAGAGGGAGTCTATTCTTAAAAAGTTAGAATAGTCAAATGCGAAGATCGTTTGTTTGTTTTAAGATATAAACAGATATCAAACACTCATAGAAAACGCTACGATTGTTATGAGGCTGAGGGAGGGAGTAGTTCTTACCTTTACCCAGCATAACCGACATTCTCGCACCAAAAACACACACAGAACAGGAGATGAACACGCACGCACGCACACACAACACAAATACTCCCTCCATCCTAAAATGGTATTCCCATCTCCTTTTTTGTTTGTTTTAAAAAAGTTAAGTCTCATTTCCAAAGTTAAAACTTCAAAATCACTATATTTTCTAAACTTATAACAACGTAACTTTAAAATGCTTGAAAAATCAAATCAGACTACCAATTTGGAACGGAGAGAGTAAGAGGGTTTTTATAGGCTTTTAAGTACTCCAAAAAAAATCACTGCACAGAAAGAAACATCCCAGTCACAGACATGATTGTAAAGGTGTACTTAGTTACCTAGTGAAAGTAACTTGGACCACTAATTACCTTCCCCAGAATTGACAATCAAAATTGAATAATGGGGTCCATATTTACTTTGAAAGATTTTATTGAGAACAAATGGCCCCTACAGATTTACACCACAAAACAAAGATAACTGATAATTGACCTAGACATGCCCGGTTCATGAATTCGGCAATTTGCCGGTTGATAAAACTGATAAACCGTGATGAACAGTAAACATCCGGTTTACGGTTCCGGTTCATGAACCGGCGGTTGATCCGGCGGTTCACGGTTCATCCGGTTTTTTTTTTTTTTTTTTTTTTAGGCTGGGCTGATCTACGCAGTTGTAATTTCACGAAATCTGTCATTAATTTCTGGTACAAATGGCACCTTGAACTTTGTTGATTTCAATTCAAAATCCCATTCAATCCCATTCAATCGAAAATCGAAACACTTGATTATGATCTTCCCCACGGCTTAAAAAATTGATCGACCGGGCAGGAATGGTTGTCTCGCCGGATCACCGGTGCCGTCGATCGAACGGCCGGAGCTGGCGGTGCAGCGAAGTTGCGTCGTCTGGTAAGCCCTACTGCGAGAAGCACTATTTGCAGGAGATGAAGAAGAGGTGCTGGAAGAGGGAGAGACGCGAAAGCGAGGTTAACGGTATTAGGAACGATCCCGGCGGAGTTGCCTACTTGCCTCTAAAAGACGTTGCGCCGGCGTGAGTATCCGGCGAATCGGTTGTGTGGAAAGGGGAGAGGGAAAGATGAAGGCTGTGCGATGTGATGTTTAACTTATTGATTCTTGTATATTTATTTTTATCATACTACTCACTCTGTCCCGGACTAAGGTTCTTAGTTTGACTTTACGCGGAGATTAAAAAAAAATTGTGAGTATAAAAAGTAAAGTAGGAGAAAGAAAGTGGGTAGAGAGTTTTTGTTGTGAGAATGACAAGTGGCCATAGTCCATTTTAAGTAATAAAACAACTAAAAAAAGTAAATATCCGGATAACCCGCCGGTTTTCAGAGGGTAACCCATAGTTAACCGTGAACCGCCGGTTCACGGTTCACATTTTCACTTCCGGTTCACGGTTCGCCAGTTTACCGGTTTTTATCCGGTTCGTTACCCGCCGGTTCGCCGGGTTATTTGACCCGGATGGGCATGTCTAAATTGACCGGCTATGACGGATCACCAACTGAGAGAGAGAGGAACTGTTGTCATCTTGGTTAGGTCTACCACAGTTTTGTCACTTTTTCACTCCCCACGACTTATATAACTAATTGCCAAGTTGCCGACAATTTTACTACCCAATAATAGGCTCTAAATAAACCAGCCGAGTCGAGCTTCGGGGTGTCGAACTTGAGCTCGTTTACAACTTATCGAGCTCGAGCTCACTTGTTTGTTTGAACTCGAGTCGAATTGAGCTTGCGAGCTGTTCGCAAACAACTCGAGCCTATATCGAACTTAACGAGCCGAGCTCGAGCTTAGGTTTTTTTCTGTAAAAATGTGTTCTTAACGAGCTTATCGAGTCAAATTCGAGCCGGTCAAAAACAAAAATTGAAGTTTAACGAGCTTATCGAGCCGAACTCGAGCTTTTAACAAGCTAAACGTAAACGAGTCGAACACGGTCGGCTCGATAACGAAACGAGCTTGAGTCGAGTTACAACTCGAACTCACTCGAGCTCGAGCTTTCACGAGCCGAGCCCAAGCCGAGCTTGAGCCAGCTCGAATCGTATAACAGCCCTACCCAAGAACATTACACTGTGAACCCCTTGGACAACACTTATTAGGTCTATCGCAGTTAACGTGCTATACTTATTTGTACATTACACGTACAATGGTAAAACTGTACTAAGACTCTTTCCAAAGCTGAAATGCAGCATTTGTCTTGGGACGGACCAAAATGGGAAGTGAGACATGTATTTTGGGACGGAGGGAGTAAAAATACCATGTCTACCAGGAAAGAATCACAGTGACTGAAGATAAGAAACCACTTTAAATGCAGATCTTACCTTAGGTATGATATCCTCTAGTGGAAAGGATAACAGTGGTTTCGACCTGAGGCATACTGATTTGCTACATTTAACAAAGACAAGGTAAAGAGATCAGAGTGCCAAATTTTGTTGACGATGAAAGAAAAAACCAATTAAATTATTATGTGTGTTTATGACAAGATGAGATTAATCTATCCACAAAGTCAGTGAAGAAGGTTATCTTTCCTATTAATACCAAACCATGCTATTTTCTGCCACGGAAAACGAGTATAGACAAGGTGTGTATAGCACCTAAAATTTGAATATGGCAGCGCCACTGGAGGGCTTTGAAGCAAATACATAGAGGCCAAGATCATTCTTATTGATTGTCCCTTTGTCAATCCTCGACTGGTAAAATTGCTCCTGATACAAGCACATACCATTTCAACATTGATTCACCATTATTAACATAATTTTATGCAGTTTTTGTGAACGTGAACGTCGATGTGTGTGTGTGTGAGAGAGAGAGAGAGAGGAGAGGCTAACCTTTAAATGAAGAATGAATTGGGGGACAATGCTTTCTTTCACCAAAGCTACTGCACAACCACCCCATCCAGCGCCAGTCAGCCTTGCCCCAAGAGCACCGTTAGTTCGACAAACCTTCACCAATTCCTCTAACTCCGGACAGCTGTTTCAACGTAAAAAACGGAAGTCACTATTACATAACCACCATTTATTAGGACACAAGTCAGAACTTTTTCTTAGTAGAGCGACTTCACTAAAACCAGTAACATATCCAAGTATATCACCAGTGCTGAAAAATTTGTGTCCGCACAACACTGGAAAATTCATATGTGATTACTTCACTCAAATAAGTGCTTTAGTTGACATTTTATCCAATAGAGTCCTTAAAATGAAATGAAAATGAATAAAATCTTTGATGTCCAACACAGTACTCCCTCCGTCTCAAAATGAATGACCGAATTTAATCTGATCAAGAGCAAATTCGGTCGTTCATTTTGGGACAAAGGTAGTAACATTTAAGCATAGTAGGGTAAGAGGGTTAAATGTGATTTTTTTTGAGTTAGAGATTAAAGCACAATGACATTCCTTCGGTGCCCTACACAAATTGCAATTATCTGTCTCTTCTTTCTTTAAATAAATAGGACGCAAGGTTATACCTGCACTCGTACAGAACACTGCAGCTATGGTGGCTATCATTCATAAGGTCACCAAGCTTCTTTAGCTTATCCTCTTTGCTGCAAAAAAGCAACATTGTGAATGTAAGAATTGAAAAGATTACGCAATGTTCTAATTTGATCTACTCCCGTACGGAGTATTTGAAAACTCTCCACGTAATTAGGAGTAAGACTGCTTACAACAGAGTACAGACCCTTCGAAGACCAAGCATTCTGCACTGGGTTTGTTCCTTTACTCAGATTATTTTTTATTTTTTTTTTTTTTTTTTTTTTTTTTGTGAAAGTAACAGGTCTTAAATGAGGGAAGAAAAAAATTAGGCATGCAAGTGAACTTTCCTAATAGAATAAAATATATCTCACCTTAACTTTGATGATACAACATCCTTGAAACCATGTACACGTTTAGCTTCAGAATACACATGGGAAGCTCTCTGGTTGTCAAAATGTAGCAAAATTAGAAAATCTGAATGATTGACGACACAACAGCATATAGCAGTACAATCCTATGGTGCATAATACTTCTTCCGTCCTACAAAAAAAGGTCCCTATTTTCTTTTTTAAATAATAGCATTTCCAAAAGAAATTATACTTTTGATGAAATTTCAAAACAAGCAAGTTAAGCTGACATTCTTAAAATGTTTTAACTTTATCAAATGGGACTTTTCTTGGTCAGAGGGGTAATCAATCATGGCATCTAATATTATGCTATAATAATAAAAAAATGTCACTGGGATGTCAACCTGATCAGCTATTTGGAGAATCTTAAGTGTCTAATTTACGGAAAAATTGAAGTCCAAAATGATGAAACCGGCCAAACATGGAATTTATAGTTCGAAAATGTACTTGATGACAGACATAGGACCGAGACCGAGCACAATAAGCGACAGTGCCAACATACTCCAAGCCAAAAGGAAAAATAAATACGGCAGAGATGAACATAAGAATTTTAGATAAGAAACAAAGAATACCTGGAACAACTTGTAATTCTTGGCCGCTTTCAGCACATCCAGTGAAGAAGAAGAGTTGGCAAATAGCGATTGCAAGCTTTCCCCAATAATCTTCTCTATCTCCTCAGCTGTATATGGTTCTTCTTTCAAATATTCCTGCAAAATCATATTGTGACTATCTAATAAAGGGAACACATGAGTCATGTTTAGAGGATTACAAACCCGTTTGAAGTTTTATGGAATATAGCAGAAAGATACCCTTTGGATACCTTAACAGCAATGACAGGATCAGAAGATCCACGCGTGCCAGCAAATTTTACACATAGACCTTCAACATCTGAAAGAGTCTTCACTGTGGATAGAGCCTCTTGAGGTTTCATTCCAAGCTTTATGCCAAGTACGATCTGCAAAGTTCAGTAGCAGGAAATAAATTCACAAGTAATCGCATAAAGTAAACATGAAGTAACAAGTTTATCTCTCTACTGCACATGGTATCTAGTCTTAATAGTGTGAAGTATGCCAGTTCCTCTAGGCCAAGTATGAATCAATTGTCTTATATATTAAATCTGCAGTTTCAAAAAAAAAAAAAAAAAAAAAGAGATGAACCGAGGACCACACACTGATGTTTCTTGCATCCTGGATGGCTTACTTCTTTAAAAAAAAAAATGGTTTTAGGGCATTTATAGCAGATTAACATAAGAGTGAAGAAAACAATTGATATACATATATCTTACTGAAGCTAGACGGCATTCGACAACCCGATTATTGTATTTCGTCGCAGCAGTGACGGCTTTCTGGGATTCAGCGAGTGAATTGGCTATGACAAAAGATCCACCCGCAGGAAGTAGCACATCGGTTGCACGAATGGGGTCAAAATCAATCAGCTCCGCGAACCCAGATTTGGCCATGATGGAGATTGCCTGTCAATGGAAGGAAGATTGAGACTGATAAGTACCAACCATAACTTAGTGGAATCAGAAACAGAAACCTAACTACTGCATGAAAAAATTATGATTCGTCGGCTAGAACCATTAATATCCAGATTTATCCAAGGCTTCAGTATAGCCCCCCTTCCATACTCTCATCGTCTTTCAGGAGGCCCCCAAAATAGAAGCCTCTTTGAGAGGTCAATACACATAAACTTCTAGATTTCTATTTATATATTTCTTTCTTAAATGCAGGAAGATACACATATGAACAGAAAAGATTCATGTACCTGATCCATTCCACCAGATTGCGTCCCAATGTGTCTTTCACATTCACATGTAAGTTGAGCAAGTTCTTTCTATAAAACAAGAAATAAGAACTATCATAAAAAGAGATTTGCAAGTTGATCTTCGTATATTTCCTTTAATAAAAATAAAGCATTTGTGTCATTTGAAAAGGGCAAGCAAGAAAGCATGAAGCAAGTCATTAACAAAATCAGAAACTATGAGCAAAGTGCATTTATTTCAGAAAAGGAAAAAGAAAATAATAATCTTATTTTCCACATCAGATATCCAGAAAACACAAGCACATTTGTTATACTCTCACTCTCTCAGAAGTCAGAACATCTGAATAAATAATTAAATGCCTGAAGGTCTACCATTTTTGAACTATACCATTCTCTCCGAGGCTCACATATCATAAACTGAGACACTCATCTGGGTGGTACTTGGCATGCTTGTTAAGTTTGGCTCTTAATCAATCAGTTCCAACGGGGAAAGAGATAAGATTCAGATGATAAACAACAAAGTGATAAAACTAAAGTTGCAGAAGAGGTTATTCATATACAGTTGCTGAATCTTCTTTCATAACTAAGATCACACGAAGGGAAAATCAATTTTTAACCTAATAAGATTCCAAGAGATATAGTGCACATTATATTCTATTCACAAGTCTAGTCAGAATAAGTAGAAACACCAACTCTCGTGTTGAAACTACAGCAGTACAGCGCCCAATAATTATGAGAAGAAACTAGAATACCTTAGGTATAGTAACACCAAAGGCAGCCATTATAGCAATGGTAGCTGAGCAAACAAATGCAGCAGAGCTCGAGAGTCCAGACCCTATATGAAAAATATGCAATTAAATTAGAGGTCATCCCATAAGTCAAAAACAAACAACTCTTGGTTAAACAACCTATTTCTTGAAAGTATTCACATTCATATTCCTTGCAGTGTGTGGAAGATATACCTGTAGGAACAATTCCATCAATCACAATATCAAGTCCAACTGGCAGACCAACATCAAGCCCTCTTGATTTAGCAAACTCATGGAAACCTTTATACCTACAGATCAGATAGAGCAATTCTATTAAGCACGCACTTACTTTTTCATCACAAATATTAGTCATCAATATGGAGTCAAGATCAGCAAAAAGTACGGAAAACTGCTAACATGTCATGTTAAGCCGAGAAAATAAAAAAACAACTCATTTTTAAGATAGCGGCAAGTCTTGCTAACATGCCATGTTAATCCCAGAAAATTAAAAAATGGCTTATTTTTAAGATTAGCAGCAAGTCTATAAAACCATCTTCTGCAGCTTAGTTGCATACCAATGCTCCCTCAATACAATATACTACAGAAAACCTTAGAAGCAGGATCTAAGACTTCAAGGAGAATTTTGCTGAAAACAAGCATACAAAGCGATTCCGGCAATGATACACTTCGTCACATTTTATTAAATAGAAAGCACATGCTAATCTCAACAAGTATGAGTCAAAAATTCAAGTGATGTAACATACAGACCACAAAAACTGGGCAGATCTAAGACTTGATGAGGGATTAAAATACAAATAGATGAAGTCTTCATTCTTCAACCTCCCATGCTCACAGTGGCGAAGCAAGGAATTTCGTAGAAGGGGGTTAAAATTATGATACACTGGCATTTTTTCGGAAACCAAAGGGGGGTAAAAAAAATGTAGAACCACCGTTTTTAGTGGTAAAAATGACAGCTCCAAAATCAAGGGGGTCGAATGACCACCATGGGATGTGTGTGGCTTCTCCATTGTCATGCTTATCTCTTGCTATCTTCAATAAGACACTGAAGAACAATGACGGATAACGCAACTCGTAAGTTGTAATCCCCCTGTTTCCCCAAAAGCGTCAAATTTCACTACGGACACAGATTAGGGGTAATTTAATTTTACTTTTACCTGAACCATTGTATTGTCACTCAAAAGTTTAAAAAGACTAGTATCTGGTGCTTGAGTGGGTCCTAATTCCCATCATTGAGGTTACGAAATCAAACAAAACAGTGAAATAATGAAACTTCCATAAGAGATGATTTATCTTTTAGAAATGGACACTTAGCAACATCTTGAAAAGGAATAATGGACTCCTTCTAAGCATTACGAGAATCGTTTTCTCATTTATGTAAGGTAGGACAACGTTCCACTCATTCTGTCACTACTCCGACCATGTAAGAATCACTAAGACCAACAAGCTATCCAATCCACAAATAACTGGCACGCGAACACAATTCACCACAATATCAATGTAAAACCTTCCATAACATGCAGCTGAGAGCGATTATCAAGGCATCATTTGTTATCACTTTGGGGTGTTGAAATCTTAGATAATTTTTCTTATAGGAAAATCTGCCTTACAGAGCCCACATGTTAATGCATGAGACTGAGATAGTTGGGCTAAGAACAAACTAGTATAACATTTTAGGGCATGAGACTGAGATAATTGGGCTAAGAACAAACTAGTATGACATTTTAGGGCGTATTTGACAAGTGTCCCAAAGGACGTAGTAGTAGTATCCAACATGTTTCCGGCACCGATAAAAGGAACCTTTAGAAAATATTGATGCTACATAGACTGTGATATTCTGAGAATTGCATAACATGTTAAGTACACACCTACATGCATTCTCAACCAAGTGTCATAACAATCAAAATGAGTACGCAGATACATGAGCGTAGCCAGAAGGTGAATCAAGAGTCTCACCCGCAAATGAAATAATGACCCCATTTATGATTCTTCAAGTCAATTCCTGCATTATTCTTAATGTCAAACACTTTGAAAAAACATAGGTCCTTCACTAAAAAACACACACACAAACAATAAGGAAAAAAAATCATTCCGAGGAAACCGATGTTAGCTAATGTGAACTCCACAAAACATCAAACACTTAAAACGGTGCAAATCAACAAAACTTTACAAACGTGCATGAAGGTACTCATATGCCAAAATACCATGAAATTCTAGAAACAACCCCAATAATCTAAGCTATATGAATCCCGATCGGAATGAAGTCTAAAATATGATACAAACATAAGAAAATCCAGACGAGACTGACTTCAGTTATATCAATCATTTCATCAACAAATTACTATACCAGAACCAGAAGTAATAGACAAAAGTATTGCATAAACTGCATATCAAATACACAAAAGGAAACGAAAAAATCACATACAAACAAGCACGAATCCACATTCATCAACAACAATTAGAAAAATGATATAAGCACCAAAAAACACACGCACACAAAGGATAGTAAACTATACCTGGTTAGGATCAGCAGGATAAGTACAAAGATCATACTTATCATTAACATTACCAATCCTCAAAAACTTTTCCGCCTCTCCATCACCACGTTTCCGTATCGCCACAATCGTATCCTGCCTAATCGCCATCGGCAACACCGATACCCCTCATAATCATATGCTCACCGATCAAATTCACTCTCCCTAAACCACAATAATTCAGCAACAATCATCAACAAGCAATCAAAATTTAAATTGAGAGAGAGAGAGCGTAATTGAGTTGTGGAGATGGAATTTTACCAGGTGATCGAGCGAAGAGATCGGGGGAGTGACCGAAGAGTTGTACAAATTTGGACTTCAAATTGTGGAATCGGAGCTGAGCTTCTTCGAGTTGTGATCCATCGCCGTAGACTGGTTGGAGAGATGAGTAGATTGGGACTGGGAGCTCTTCGTGTTTCGCCATTGATGGATATGGAGAAAGGTTTTGGGTTCAGTTCAGTCAAAATATATTAAGTCTCATGTTGTTGAAGCTGTTAGTCTGTTACGATGATGATATGATTTTTGATATGATCGAATTTAATGACCCCACGTTTATCTCAAGTTTATCTTTACTAATTGAGTACTCCCTCTAGCCTCAAAGTAAAAAAAAAAAAAAAAAAAAAATGAAACGTGAGACGGGTCCGGTTGAAATAATAAATGGTTTGACATTAGACAAATTCTTATTTGTACCAAAAAAAAAAAATTAGACAAATTGTTATATACAACCGTTGCACATGGTGCAACGGGCCAAACCCGTTGGTCAACCCACTCAAACCGCTTTTGTCCAGCGGTCCAAGGCGTTGTCCAGCGGTCCAAGGCGTTATCCATTGTTATTAACCAGCGGTTCTTCTTAAAACTGGTCCATCCATTTGTCCAGCGGTTAAAAAAAAAATCTCCAAAAACTTTAAAATGCTATATCTTGAGTTTTATAAGTCGGAAAAAATATTTAAAATACCGTTGTGTTCGTCTCGTCGAGACGAATAAACTACATAGGTCTTGATATGGTTTGATTTTTTTTAAAAAAACATATTTTTTACACACAAAAGTTCGAGTTGCTCATCAGCTAAGATGTAACACTCTGTTCTGATAAAAGTAACACTTTCATCTTCAAAAAGTAACACTTTCAACTGTTAAAGGTAATAGCAGTTTTACAAAAAAAAAAAAATGGGTTTGCATTTCAATTGTTACTTTCTCAATAAAAAGAGGTTACATATCATATATAATGTTACATTTAAGAATATAAACTGTTACAATTGAGAAAAAAATGTTACATTCATTTTTTATAAAATGTAACATTAGTTTTAGTTGTGAATCCTATGTTAATTTTGAGAGAGAAAAATTGTTACATTTGAAACAATGAGTGTTACATTATTTTTATAAAAAGTGTTACATTAGTTTAGTTGTTAATCTTTATGTTACCTTTTATCTATTGAAGCAAAATTGTGGTAAATTTTTTTAAAACAAGTGTTACATTTGAATAAAAAAAAAAGTGTTACATTTTGTTATAAAAGTGTTACTTTTGTTGAAGGAAAAAAGTTGGGATGGTAACAAAAAAAAAAAAAAAAATCGACAAAAAAATAAAAAAAAAAATAAAAAAAATGGAAAAGCCCGCCGCACGCCATGCGGCGGGTGTACAGGAGAATCCCTCTTGACATTTTATGGATGGGAGGGGTAAGTCTATTTTCTCTCTGATCGAGATGCGTCTCCACAAGACTTCCTCATCCTCAAATGTTGCTAGAAAAAAAAACATTTTATTACCTTTGGTTATAGCCTTGTTCTAAAAATTATACGCCTTAGATCGCATAAGCCTTGTTTAGGCGCTAGGCGACCATAAAACGTCGCGCTTAATTCAAATTCGTCTAGGCCAGAAACTAAAGAAAATTTTCACAAAATTTATACTAAAATGCTGAGATATATATCAAATTTGTCTAGGTCCTCGCCTATCGTTTTAAATATTAGTATTTTTAGTGGAAATTTGTATTAAAATTATTATTATATATTTTAAACTAATTGTTTGCATGTTTTGGTGACATTTTCAACCCTATTTTACGGATATGTTAGGCTTGTTCTCGACCACGCCTAGGTCCCCGATTAAGCCTCACCTAGGCAGCTAGGCGCTTGACCCGGCTCCGGCATCTAGCAGCCGATTTTTAAAACCTTGGATTATAGGGAAATTTCAAATATTTGACTTAAAACTCATTAAATATAATTATATTCAGTAATTTTTTTTAGCAAAAACAATAGTAATCCCGTTTTAATATGAATTCGAAAATAAATAAATTTACTCTTGATTAAGAGCAACTTTGATTATTTTTTTTAAATATTTATTTTGAGACCGAGGTAGTACTAATTAGTTACTTCTTCTACAAAATAAATGCACTTTATTCTATAGTTAATTAATATGAGAATATATTAGTAATTTAACATATCTATATCTATATAATGGCATAAGTGAACTTAACACACTTACTAAACATGGCAATTTGGTGCCAAAAAACATATTTCTATGAATAGCAACTTTTGATGAAACATCATTAAATGTATGTCTTTGTATTAAACATACCCATTAAATAAGGCATTGAAAATAACAGTATTTATTACAAACATTTAATAAATATTACAACTATTTTCTAGAAAGGCAAGAAAATCTGCAACCTTTGGAATTTCATTGCTTCCTTGTATCTGCACATATAAAACATTATAGCCATGAATATGAATATAAAAAGTCACAAAACATGGATATATGAAAATGAAGGGCACCCCTTCATGCACCTTCTTCAATTGTTAATTAATAACATATTGGGGGAATAGAAAAATCACACAACATGGATAAAGGAAAAATGAAAGGGCACTTTTTGTTCCTATAAAAATGCACCCTAGAAGACCTATAGTTAGCCGAGAAATTAAACATACCCCTTACATACTCCCTTTTTTTCCGAAAAAATATTAAATTCCTACAAATTGAAAGTCCTAAGGTCTTCACTTGAGAAATTCGAATAGTCACAAGTAATCAAAAGGTTATGGTTTCACTCTATAAAGATCTCTCTCTTTCAATCTCCAGGATTTGCCCATGTGGCATTTTGTAGACTGCCATGGATCTTTCATCTCTCTTCTCAGTGATCTTTGAAGGTTAGGGTTGCACAAAAATGGTCTATTCCAGTACAAAATACAAAGAATCTGCAAGCCACAGGTTGAGTTAATTCTCATAGAAAATAGGTACTAAAGTAAATTAATTTCATTCTATTAATAACCGTAAATTATTTAAATTTTCTACTGAATCTATGTTCTGATTTCTTTTTCCTTTTTAGTGTGGACGAATAAAAGCATACAAACTAATTTTCATGGCTGCAACTGAAGAAATCTTGATTGGTGACAAAAAGGAATCAAGACAACATTTATTAAACTTGGTAACATTTCCAGAAACTTCTGCCATTGAAAATGTTTAGAGTCCAGTTTTTTATAGACACATACTATCCAAATCATTTTTCAAATCTTTATCCCTTCTCGAATCTAAAAGCCATCATACTAATATAATTCTGTCTTTTTCCAGTTGTTTATAGCCAGTGTTGTTGGGAAGGGAATATTAAGGCGTAAACAACATCAAAGAACAAGTGCAGTAAGGGATGCAATTTATTTGAAATTTAATTAGAAAATATCAGTTTTTTGATTAAAATTCAGTTATTATATTTCAATCGATTTAAAATATTATTTTTTAGAAAAATTATATTGAGAACTTCAGTACGAACCTGTACTGAAAAATTCTTCTTATCTTGCAATCAACGTACGTCTTTTCCTTTCACTTTATCAACCTGCACAACCACAAACAATTTGTGAGCTTAGGAAGGCCCTGGATCGGATTTCTATGAAGCTTATGGACTACTTTAGATTAAAGTTATCCAAATTTCATATGGTAAAAGTCGCTAATGTGAAAAACTTATCCTTTACTGAATAGTTATTCTACAGATCACATAAATTTAATAGTTATATGTTGTAGCTTTGAATTATTGCTTTAGTACCAGTAAGCATATTCAAATATTTGTAAAATTCAAACGGAAATGCACTTTACTTAAATTTCTACTATGAGTAATTGACTTATTGTTGTAGTCATCTAGATTATATGAGTTCAAATTAAGATCCTCAGAAAATGTCAATATGGCAGCTCGACACCTAAAAAGTATTTTGTTAAACAAATGTATTCAATTTATGTGAACTATATTCATATTATTATGCTTAAACATGATTTTGTTAACTACTGAAGTTTGTGAGCAGGCCAACTTTTTAATTATGTTTGAAACTCCAACTGTTGGAGAAATCATTTATTGCATTGTTTGTTCATGCTGAGATGAAATAATGCATAAGTTGACAAAAAATAATTGAGTACGTTTTCAGAATTGATAAAACTTTTGAGGATGCAGGGGGCCCAATTTTAAATCTGATCAATTTTAAGCATTCATTTAACAATAATACATAACTGAACAAATAACTTTTATAACAGTAAGATGTTAGACTGAATCTACGAGTTAATTGCTTAAATTTCTACTCTTTTTTCCTCTCATAACTAAAAATATCATACTCCCTCCATCCCAAAATGATCATCACATTTGATTATTCAAACTTTTAAGGATACGAACACTTGCATGCTTCGATTGAATTTCAAATAATAGTTTTTTTAAAAAATAATTACCAAAACAACAACCCTAAAAACTTATTTACCAAAGTAACACTTTTTGCTAAAACCGGAAGTGGGATTTCCGTTTTTAATGTTGAATCCGGAAGTCCCACTTCCGGAATTGACTTTTTCCTCTTTTTTTTTTTTTGAATCCGGAACTGGTATTTCCGGTTTTAATTTTTTATTATTATTATTTTTTTGAAATAACAAAAAACATTAAAACAATTCTATAGGATGTTTATTTGGTTAATTTGGACTTAAATTGAATGAGTTATGGTTGCTCAAAGTTGAGTATTTAATCAACAATTCAAATTTTTTCATAATTTTGAAGACTGTTTTTGACACACTTAGACTAGGATTTGGCGAAAAGTGTTAAAACAAATTTTGTTGTACTCTGTATGATCTTTCTATAGAATGTTTATTTGGTTAATTTGGACTTAAATTGAATGAGTTATGGTTGCTCAAAGTTGAGTATTTAATCAACAAGTTTATTTATTTATTTATTTCATATGTGACCGGGATGCGGTCACTGAATAATCGGATTTATGTATTAATGTTGGATTTGTGGACAAGTTTATTCTATTATCCAGTGACCACATCCCGGTCACATAGGAAATAAATAAATAAATAAACTTGTTGATTAAATACTCAACTTTGAGCAACCATAACTCATTCAATTTAAGTCCAAATTAACCAAATAAACATCCTATAGAATTGTTTTAATGTTTTTTGTTATTTCAAAAAAAAAAATAAAAAAAAAATTAAATCCGGGAATACCAGTTCCGGATTCAAAAAAAAAAATAAAATAAAAAAATCAGATTTCGCAAAAAAAAAAAAAAAAAAAAAAAAGGAAAAAGTCAATTCCGGAAGTGGGACTTCCGGATTCAACATTAAAACCGGAAATCCCACTTCCGGTTTTAGCAAAAAGTGTTACTTTGGTAAATAAGTTTTTAGGGTTGTTGTTTTGGTAATTATTTTTTAAAAAACTATTATTTGGAAATTCAATCTGCATGCTTCACTAGCCATGTTGTGTTTATACACATTTAAGCCTAAATTGTAGAAATGAGAAGAACTTTTTGGGATAACGAAAAAGAACAAATGAGAAGATCATTTTGGGATGGATGGAGTATTTTAAATCTCAAAATATAAGGATCTGCATTAAATGACTGAAGTTCTTAGAAATCTGCATTTTTCACTCAATCAAAAAAAGAAAACCAAAATTTTCAAATAAATAAAAATTGTAACATAAAATTGAGAATATTAATATCGACAGCAAGTTAGACAAAATTTCGGTTGGGGAACAAATTACCCTAATTAGGATCTCGAAATATACATTTATCTTCAAAATGAGTTATCCTTTTTTAAAAGTAATGATAAGTAACATGAAATACACACCTAATCTTAAGAATTTCAAATTAAATAAAAATTCCTAAAAAAAAAAAAGGATTGAGAAGATACCCAAGTTGAAGGCTCGGAATAACAGAAATTGTCATTGATTAATTTCATTAATCTCAGTTGAAATCCTACAACAAGGATTTCCTCGGAAACCATCGAATGTTTACGGTAGTTAAACCGTCATTTAAAAGCGCCGCCATCAAGAAAGTTTTATGATGCTAAGAAGATGAAGGGTATTTCGATGGTGGTGAAGTCAGCTCTTCAAAATTTAAGATACCACGACAATGGAGGACTACATCAAAATACGAGAAAAATATAGAAAGATAGAGCGGTGGTGAGGATGGTTACGGTTTGTGAACGAGAGATGAAAAGAAAGAGAAAGACGGAGCAGCGGTGAGGATGGGTTAGGGTTTGTGAACGAGAGATGAAAAGAAAGAGAAAGACAGAGCAGCGGTGAGGATGGGTTAGGGTTTGTGAACGAGAGAGAGAGAGAGAGAGAGAGAGAGAGAGAGAGTGGCGCTAAGAATGGATTAGGTTTAGGGTTTGTGTATTTTTTTTCTTTTTAGTACAAAGGGTTGTGTAATTGTGATGCTTCTATATGAAAGTTTTGTTATTGGGCTACTGATTGGGCTTCTTAACACTTAGGGATGGCAACGGGTCGGGTACGGGCCGGGTTTTCCCAAACCCGGACCCGACCCGAGCAAACTATTACTCTAACCGTGCTCGACCCGAGGGGTGTCAAACTCGTGCCCGGCCCGGACCCGACCCGGCTGCACACAATTTTTTTTTTAAAAATAGATTAACTGAGAAAGGGGATAATTGACTGCATTGTACGATACGAGAGATCGAAATTTCGTACATTACATAGATCTCCAAATTGCTCATTGCAAGAAACCCAAATTGCTCAAATTGATCACCATGAAACATAAAACACTTAAAATTACAAAAAATCTACATCAAATTAAATTTTTAACTCACTTTCTATAAAAGTCTTTTCATTTCATTAAGAAACACAATCATCTCTATATACATACAAGCCAAAAGAAACACCATCATCGCCGATCGGAGTACAGCACCGGCGAAATCGACGGCGGCGGCGGTTGATTACCTCGTTCGACACTTCGACTCACCACTCACTCGTAATTCGTAAATCTCTAAATCTGGTTGTTGTGTGTAATCTGGTTGTTGGGTGTAACTGAGAAAGGGAGAAAGGGGATGAAGTCTGAGGTTTGTGTGTGCGTGTGTGAGAGAGCGAGAGAGAGAGAGAGAGAGAGCGGCTGGTTTGAGGATATGAGTGAGGTTGTGTCAAGAAACCCTAAAGATTGATATATACTGGTGTAAAATTTTAATTAAAAAAGGATAATGACTAAATAATAAATGAATAACTCGCAAAGAGGAAGGACACTTTAGCAAATACTAATATCCTAAAACCCTAACAGATAACTACACACGGGTCGGGTCGGGGCTGGCGGTTTGAAGGAACCCGAACCGACGGGTTTATAAAATTGACTACCAACCCGCCCCGCATCGGGCCGGAACACCTCGGGTACGGGTCGGGTCCTGATGAATTGTCATCCCTATTAACACTCCATATTAATTTGGGCAGTATGTTTTTTAAGGACCGGCTACAATTTATTTGTGCTAGAAATTCTACCCAGATATTGGGTGTTTTTTTTTTTTCAAAATGTATTAGATTTGTCTTTAATAATTAGTTTATTCCTATATTTATTTTGTTAAATTAAATAACTACTTAATTATAATGGTACTTGTAAATTATTTGTATTTAATAATTGTTTATTTCTAAAAAGACCTTTTTTTTTTGTCATATTCAGTTGTATGTTTCTTTGTTTAAAGTAAATGCTCGTGTGCTGAATCGATGATTTTAGTTTGTGATGAAGAGGGAAATACTGTGGATTCAGAGGTAAACACTAAATAGTTATTAGTGATTTGATTTATTTTGTCTGCTAAAGTTTTAATGTGTATACTTTTACTAAATAAAAACATTTTTTTTCTAGGAGAACGAATACAAGCAACAGTTCCTACAAAATTGATAATCAAGTTTAAAACAAATTGCATCAGGGACAACTGAATATAATCGCTTATCTTATTGTTGCGGATGCTGGTCAGGGATTCAAAATTGTGGCTCATCGATACAAAGAAATTTTTGAAATTTGTAATTATACTATTAATTTAATGTTTACCAATTTTTAATTACATTTATAGCTATTCATTTTTCTTTTATTTATCAAAGTCAGTTGCCCGTGCTTTAAAGCACGGGTGTAACACTAGTTTTTGTTATAAAGTCAAGATAATTAAACTATTTTCAACTATATTTTAATTTGTGTAAAACTAATTACTCCCTCTGTCCCTAAATGAGTGTCCATTTTCAAGAAATCTTTGTCCCTAAATGAGTGTCTTTTTTGAACATAACTTTCTCCCTAAATGTTTTTTTTCGAAAATTTTTTCGAAAATTTTTTCACCGGTTTCTTTATACGTGCAAAACTAAAGGTTTGGAAAGGAGATTACAAGATTATATATGAATCGTTGTTACCAAATTGTTCAAAAAGTTGAGATTTTCAGTGTCCCTTAAATGAAATTTGGACACTCATTTAGGGACAGAGGGAGAGGGAGTATTATTCTTACTTAGGGGATGGAATAACATTTTCTCAAATTTGCATTGCCTTAGTAGCAGTAGTAATGTTTTTTTAACGATGTCTCAAAGCAGGAGACAAGGAAAAGCATTCTGCATATTTACGTCTAAACCCGAAATCATTAGTTTATTAAGCTAAACACTTCATTTACACGTATGAGCCCAGTAGCTAAAGTTTAAAATTTTAACCAATAGTTTAAGCATTTAATGTAATTTTGTACCTTAACTAAATTTGAAGTGGATTGAATTGTTTGATTTTTTAAGTAGAGCTTTATGTTTCAAAAAAAGAAAAAAAAAATGGAGCTTTAAACATGTTTATATTCGGAATAATTACTGATCAGTACAATGTACTGTACACTCTGTTACACCAAATCAAATATATTACCGAGTGATAACATAATAATATGTATTTTAAAGAAATGTTACAAATAATGCAACTGAGTTGCATTGTTTGATAATAAAATTGGAAAGTACGATGCATTAAAATGTATTAAAAAGTACGAAAATTGCATTATTTAAAATAAATTAAAAATATGTTGCATTAAGTGGTAACTATGAAGTACATTGAATTTGGTGTAACAAAGTGATAGTACATTGTACCGATTGGTCGATTGGCAGTTTAAATTCAGCTAATTTACATAACAATAAAATCATTACACCTAAGATTACGTGAGCAAGTTTTTGTGACTTTTTATGCGCCACTTGTAACGACCCCAAAACCACCCTAATTTTCTTAACTTAAATGGAACTTTTATGTGTATTTTATGTGTTAGAAAATATTTTTATGACTTGTATATATTATTTGAGCATATGAGTTAGTTAAAGTGTTAGTAGAAATTTTTTAAAAGGAATAAATGAGTTAGTTGAAACTTTAGAGTCCAAAGTGTAACTTTAAAGTTCAGGGGCTAAAGTGTTAAAACCGAAAGTTGAGAGGCCTGAGTGAAACTTTTAAAATATCTATTTGCTTCTTATCCCATTTCTCTCTTTCTCTGCGCAAGTTCACACACACACACACACACTAATCTTTACTTTCTTTCTGTTCTGCGAAGGTTGAAGACGAAGGGAGTAAGTTTATTTTCCTATCTTAATTTATATCTTTTTAATTACTTCTCCGTTTTAAAAACTAATTATATATAAATGTTCAAGGTGTTGATTAGATCATTTCTAACCAAACAAATATTATTTCTGCGACACTTTTCCAGAAAATAGGTAAGTTACTAATCCCCCTTTAATTATTAAAATGGTCATAATCATGCTATATATGCTTAATATGTGGTGAAATGATGTTTTGGTATACTTTTATATATACTTATAAATTTGGGACGGAGGGAGTAGTAATAACTTTTATTATACTTGTAAATTTGGGACGGAGGGAGTAGTAATAACTTTTATTATATTTGTAAATTTGGGACGGAGGAGTAGTAATAACTTTATTATACTTGTAAATTTGGGACGGAGGGAGTAGTAATAACTTTTATATATACTTGTAAATTTGGGACGGAGGGAGTAGTAATAACTTTTATTATACTTGTAAATTTGGGACGGAGGGAGTAGTAATAACTTTTATTATTATGGGTATATGCTAGATGAGGTTGGTATGGTAGTGTTGTGAAGTTATAATGATGTTGTTGTGCTTTAGGTTTGGGTAACAACTTGGTAATGAAAGTGAACTTTGTTAGATTTTTCCTGGGAATTGGCCATTCTGCAGTGGAGCGGCCGAGTCAGTAAATTAGAGCGGCCGATCCCCTTATTGTCGAATGTTGAGTTCTAGGAGAGCGGCCGATCAAAGTAAAGGACTCGACCGATCCGCTCGGCCGAGTCAAGTAATAGAGCGGCCGAGCAGTCTGAGTTTTAACAACTTGTTTGTTTTTCGTTAAGTATTGTGCTAGGTCTTAGGCGATGTCCTAGGATGCCTAGATAATTGTTATGAGGTATCGAAATGATAGAATTGGTCCTTTGTGATCGGGTTTGACTTAATGTGATTGTGTAGATGGATTGTGTGGTGACTTAATGTCAAGATTGTGCACATTATTGTGAAAACGTGTTTACTTCTCTATGATGAGCTTGTGTGGTTTCCTTCTATGGAATCATGCCCTGGTTGTTGTTTTAGCAAGTATTTATTACTGTGCTCTTTGTTGAAAGTCCAGCTGGTTTTTGTGTGTTATCGAGTGGAGGTGGAAAGCATTATAGTGGCACACTAGCCAAGTTCACTATAAGGCTTTTCACTGGTCCTATTTCCCAGGTTTGGGATGTTATCGAGTGGAGGTGGAAGGCATTGTAGTGGCATCAGTTAAGTGCACTATAAGGCTTTTCCACTGGGCCTATTCCTCAGTCCAGATTTGCCTTGGATGGGATGAACTCGCTCCCTCGCGTGAGCATTTAGGGGTATGACTTTGTGTCATTTTCTCCCACTATTGTTGTTGTTATGTTATATGGTTCCGGAACCTGTTTCAGCTATTGATGCTGCCCGTTGTTACTTTGGCTCTGTTGGATATGGTTTGGTTTTCGGGATCCCGGCTTCAGCTATTTATGTGCTCAGATGGTTTCAGACAGATGGTCTTCTCAGATGGTTATTCAGATGGTTTTCTCAGATGGTTTTCTCTGATGATCATGTTATTTCGGTAAAACCTTGGCTTGGTATCCTCGGAGGAGTGTTTTACTCCTACACTATGTGTTGTATGATGAGTTGGTCGTTATTTCCAACGTATGGGACGGTTGGCGATAGGGAGCCTCTCATATTATGTGCTATATGATATATGATCATTTGTGACATTGTTCTTTTATGTTTATCATATAAGCATGTAATGTAGTTGCATTTCAGTAAACTTACTGAGATTTATTCTCACCCTTATTTGTTTACTGTTTTAGATAAGAAAGAGCCCAGGGGATAGGTCACGTCACAGGGAGGACGTCGAGAAAGAATTTTGGGTAAGACATTTGGGAAGTGTTGTGTAAGGCTACATTATGTAAATGTACAACCTTGTGGGTAGTGTACCCGTAACTTGATCGTTGTATCACCTCTTTTGGGTTATGTTGGTGATTTGTAAGTAAGTAAATGAAGTATGTGGCCAAGGGGCTAAGTACTTGTTTGTGAAAGTTTGTTTTTGACTTGTAGTCAAGTCTAGTAAATGTTGTTTAGTTATATGAACTTTTTATGAAAGTATATTTCGAAAATTTTTCCTAAAATGTTTTATGACGTCTTCCGTGCGTGTCCCGGACGTGGGGCCAAGTAGGACCATGGGTCGGGGCGCGACAGTT
>JAOWBW010002923.1:0-30000 GCA_026119855.1 Campanula takesimana
GGCCCCTTTTAGACGCACCCCCCTTAAGTTCAGACTCTAATCTGTCATTAACCCAATTTGAAATTTGAGTTGTAATAATTGTTGTATAGATTTATTAGGAATTGAGTATTTTGATATTTTTTATCGATGTATTTTGACATTTTTCAATTTATTATTATTGTTTATTTAATTAAGTTTTTTTTGTTTGAGAAATTGTTTAATTAAGTACTAGTAACATTATAAAATATTTTTATATATATTCAGCATATATGTGTAATTTTAAAATGTATTAATATATATTTTTAAATATATATATATTCTATATATATATATATATATATGATTTTTTTAATATAATTGGTAAATTTAGAGACAGAAAACGTTTTGTCTCTAAATCAAAATCAGCGACAAAATTTCTGTAGCAACTCCGTAGGCACAGGCAGGTCGCTAAATTAGAGACAACCCCAATTCTGTCTCTAAAACAGAGACAAACTGTTCTGTCTCTAAATTAGAGACAGCCACAATTCTGTCTCCAAATTAGAAACGCACCGTTCTGTCTTAAATTAGAGACCGATGCATCTGTCTCTAATTAGAGACCGACTAGTGACAAATTAATTAGCGACCAGTTTCTAAACTACCGATTAGCTACCAAAAAAATCTGTCTCTAACCTAACTTTAGAGACAGAATCGTCGTTTTAGCTACCGATATTTCCATCTCTAAATAGCTTTATCCTTTTAGTGATCCGACATGGCTAGCTAATGTGGCCACAGTCCGAAATGCAAACGGCAAGGTCCGTGTTTGTGTGGATTTTTGGGATCTAAACAAAGCTTCTCCAAATGATGACTTTCCACTACCCAACATCGACATGCTAGTCGACTCCACCGCTGCCTATGAGGTCCGCTCATTTGTAGATGGTTTTGCTGGGTACAATCAGATTCTCATGGCCGAGGAGGATCAACACAAGACTGCTTTCACAACACCGTGGGGCACCTTTTGCTACACAGTCATGCCGTTTGGGTTAAGGAATGCTGGGGCTTCTTATCAAAGGGCTGTGACAGACTTGTTTCATGACATGATCCACAAAGAGATTGAGGTTTATTGTGGACGACATGATCATCACACTCAAAAGGGACTGGACGGTCAACATTGATCGATCTCCGCAAGTCTTTTGAAAGGATTCATCAACACAAGATGAGGCTCAATCCCGCAAAGTGCACTTTTGGGGTTATCCGAGGCAAAGTTCTTGGCTACATGGTTACCGAGAGGGGAATTGAAGCAGATCCCTCAAAAAATCAAGGCGATCATCGATATGCCTCCTCCCAAGACACAAAAAGAATCAAAGGTTTCATGGGCAGACTTCAGTACATCAGTCGGTTTGTGAACCAGCTCGCTTCCATGCGAGCCAATCTTCAAGCTACTAAGAAGAATGTGCTCTAGAATGGACCGACGCTTGCCAAGAAGCTTTCAATCAAGTTAAGCACTATTTGATATGTCCTCCAGTTTTGGTTCCACCTCACAAAGGGAAACCTCTCTTGCTCTATCTCACGGTGAAACAATGAAGCCCTAGGGCTATGATAGCACAAGAGAACGAGACTCCACAAAGAAGAATGCCATTTACTTTGTCAGTCGCCGATTTCATAGAGGCGAAAAGAACTACTTTGTCTTAGAGAAGTCATGTGCAGCACTGGTTTGGGTACTCAAAAGCTCAAAACATTACATGGAAGCCTTTCCGATCAAGCTAGTAGCAAAAGTGGACCCGCTCCGCTACATTTTCGAGAAGCCTTTCATGTCGACGAGGATAGCCAAATGGTACTTTATGCTCGCTGGCTATGATATCACTTACGTCACACTCAAATCCATCAGGGGGAAAGTGTTCAGTGATCAGCTTGCTGAATTTCTGTGTGACGAAGTGAAGGGGGAGGACTTACAGTTCCCGACGAGCACTTGGTTTGCACTACAACCAAGGAAAATAAGTGGCAACTTTTTTTCGATGGCGCCGCCAAAAAAACATGGTTTTGTGATAGGAATGTTACTCGTCGATCCAAAGGACATCTACACTCCAATTGCCATCCGTCTTGAATTCGAAGCTACCAACAACATTGCCGAGTATGAGGCATGCATAGCGGGGATGGAAGTATCTCTAGAAAGAAATGTCACAGAACTAGAAGTATTCGGCGACTCCCTGCTCTTATCAACCAAACATCGGGTAAATGGCAAATCTAAGACCCGACCCTCCAACAGTATGGTCAACACCACGAGGAATTGGTTAAACAGTTTCAAGACATCACGTTCACTTATTTTCCAAGGGACAAGAATCGCTTTGCCAATGCTTGGCTACTATAGCCTCACTGGTTGAGATGCCCAAAGGAAAAATGGTGAAAACCTTCAAAAATTTCAAGGAGGACAGTCGGCATACTGTATGAACGTTGAGATCAATGAAGTCCAAGATAACCCCCCGTGGTACACTGACATCATGAACTTCCTCAACAACAGCACCTTCCCTGATAATAGCAACGGGAAATCTCGAGGGGCACTACCGAAGCTAGCCGCCAGATATGTGTTGATTGGAAACCGAGTCTACAAGAGACATCATCAGGGGATCAATATTTTATGTGCAAACGAGTCCGAAGCTCAAGAAATCATGCACGGAGTCCATGAAGGCGAGTGTTGGACCCCACATGAATGGGATTATGTTAGCCAAGAAGATACTTCGTATTAGTTACTATTGGACTACAATGGAAAGAGACAGCATCAAGAAAGTCAAAAATGCGCCAAGTGCCAGTTCCATGCTAATCTGCAACATGCTCCGCCTTCACAACTGTACAACATGACCACACCTTGGCCATTCTCTGTTGGGGCATAGATATCATCGGCAAAGTCCATCCTACAGGGAGCAACGGACAGTCATTCATCCTGTGGCCGTAGACTATTTCACAAAATGGGTCGAAGCACAAGCTTACCGAGTTCTCAACGCCACGAAAGTGGCCGAATTCGTGAAGAACAACATTATGTGCCGATATGGTGTCCCCCATGAGATCATCTCCGACAATGGATCTCACTTCGAGAAAGAAATGGATGCACTTTTGGTTAACCACAAAATTACCAAGCACAAGTCATCCCCGTACCGCCCCAAGCCAATGGAGCGGTCGAAGTAGCAAATAAGGACAATCGAAGTCATCATCAAAAAATGGCTTCATTGGGAAGGGATTGGCCCGAGAAATTACCGCTAGCATTGTGGGGGCTACCGCACCTCAATACGGTCAGCAACGGGAGAAACTCCTTACTCATTGGTTTATGGTTCTGAAGCCGTACTCCCGGTCGAACTCGAGGTTCCTTCTCTACGAGTCTTACTCGAGAACCAAGTCAACGAGGTTGATTGGATGTAAAGTCGATATGAGCAATTAGCCCTACTCGATGAAAAGCGGTTAAGAGCGTTTAAACGTACAGGGCTTACCAACAAAGAATGGCAAGAGCTTTGAACAAAAAGGTGAAACCTCGAAATATCAAAGTGGGAGATCTAGTCCTAAGGCAACATCCCCCAATGCCATGAATCCCTTTGGGAAATGGGGACCTCGATGGATCGGTCCTTACGTGATCAAGAAGATACTAACCAGCAGTGCAGTCTGACTGTATGACACGCCCCAAGTCCCAGGATCCCCTAATAGAACCTCGAACCTGGTGCGCGTAACTAACAAGGAATGAAAAACTAACAAGAAAACAAGAAACTAACGGGAAATAGGAACAATACCTGTTAGAAACAAACTGACATGATATATATATACTCAAGAGTAAGGAGCTAAGATAGCTCACAACGAGTTCTAGACCAAGAAAATTAAAACCAAACATGGTTATATACAGCGGAAGACATGCCTAGCACAAAATCTGGCATCAAGAGATGTCTAGAGACAACAAGTACTACACAAGTCTACCCCAAACAAGCCCTGAGTTTAAACAACTCATACAACATCGTCCTTACCAAAGTGTAAAAGGACACTAGTCTCAAACAAGAACATCCTGCGGAGTACGTTCCCAGCTATGTCGAGCCTCACTGCGTACTATCCCCTGCTTTCCTGGGGGGGGGGGAACAAATAAAGGGTGAGATAAATCTCAGTAAGCTATTAACATGCAACTACATGACATGTTATCACGCAATTCCAGTAGATACTCAAGTAATCATATATCAAGTATCATCAAGTAACAAGTATAGGAGAGGCTAAGCCAACTCAACAAGTAATCAAGCTCAAGATATGATCAGGTAACAAGTAGTCAAGTAGTGTGAGAGGCTAGACCAACTCACCAAGAAGCACATAGGCCTATCACGTATCATTACCTGAATCCTTCCTTATTTCTCCCAAGAATACCATTGTTGTTGATGCTTGTATAGCTGATAACAACCACGATCAAGATCAAGAGACTGCTATGCAGTATATAAGAAGACCCGGTAACCAGTGTCATTCACAAGAACAAGATTCACGAGGTGTTCACGAGTTTAGCATTCACTTATATCAGGCGTATTGCTCTAATACAGGATGCTAAGCCCTTACTATGGCCGGTAGTAAGGGAAAAAACAGACCGAATGCATAGACCCACGATTATCACTTATGCCCCAGCCCTCGCAATAATCGTGAACCTATACACCCCTCTGCACCAAATAAGCCAGCTGGACTCACACGAGAATGCACAAGTAGATGTTTACTTGAACTACGAGAATAGAACTAAGTCCCATATTAGTGGACCAGTCTTTATGCACCATGTAATCATGTATCATGTGCTCACGATATATGCACCATGTAATCATGTATCATGTGCTCACGAGAATATGCACCATGTAATCATGTATCATGTGCTCACGAGAATACAAGTACACATACGCAATCATTGCGAAGACAAATCAATCTAACAATGGCACGTAGAGTGTCCATATAAGACGGTCAATCCAAGTTAGAGTCTATTAATAACAGACCTCAAACAAGTAGTAGGGTATATCATTCTATATCACTTTGTCACATGCCAAGTTTGCACGTACATATTCATATCACGTTTAACACATTAAAGTGTCTATCACGATACCCTTACTATCAAATAGAGCCCCAATACCTTAGACTCTAAATACGAAGTAGAATAGGTCACATCATACCTAGTCACAGTCATATCTCACGTATATGTATCGTTAATAATCGAATACATTTCCATCACATATTGTGTTCTGTAGTTATTCTTATTAACTTATATCGTAGTATTCACGATTATATGAATTATCTTCATATTACACTAGTCCCTATTTTCTTTAGGAACCCATTTAGAGACAAGATATCTTCTTTATTCTTTATATACTTCATTGAGTATATACACGATTAAAACCAATCACTAGCACTTTAGTGCTTATTCATAGCATTTCCAATATACACGTATCAAATTCAAATGTGTAGTAGAGTTAATTATTCTCTATCTAATCCCATATCCCAACTCTTTCGATTATTCATACCATGTATCAAGTAATCAAGAAGTAACATTCTATCAAGTAAATATGTGCAAGATTTGCATATACACATCAAGAATCTTTCAAGTTTATTACCATACACATATATTAGTGTCAAGGCACATACAAGATTTTATAATCTTATATTCAAGTCTTAATCCAATTATTTGGCTGTTCAAGTCATGTACAAGATTTTATTGTCTTATACTTCAAGTTACTGTCTCAACTTAAGACATTCAAGACATTCAGGACATTCAAGACATTCAAGACATATACAAGATTTTATCATCTTATATCCAAGTTCTCAATCCATTTCTTTGGATGGTTAAACATGTACAAGAGTTAATTATCTTATACTTCAAGTTCAAGCTAGGAAGATGAATTATACATCTTTCACGTATTATTTTCCAATCCTTTTCTTAGGACATTCAAGCTCAAGACATTAGTTGGTGCCCCCAAGGTACACAAACATTAACTTCAAGACACATAAAAGAGAGTTACTACTCTTATACTCAAGTTATCATTTAATTATGATTCAAGTCCACATTTCATTTGTTCACAAAGGGACTATTTTTCAGTACTAGAGTGTTCTACAACACTCATCTAGGGTAGTACCCTAAACCTAGACCAAGAATACTTCGAGTTCAAATTAAGTAAATGAGCTATACAAATCATACTTACAAGTTCATAATCCCCTACATAGGATATTCAAGCTCAAGACATTAATTTGGTGCCCTCAAGGTGCACAAACATAGGTTCCAAGACAATCATAACACATAAGTGCTTGTTCATAGCACTTTCAAGACATATAAAAGAGTTATTACTCTTATACTTAAGTTCTCATTTGAGTTCTATAAGTTTTCATGTTCAAGACTAAGTTCTAATGTCTCAAAAGGTACATATACACTTGCTAGGACATCTTATACTAAGGCTCTATGCCTTAGGAGGGATAAAATTTCATTTCAATTTAGATTTAAAACACTCTTGTTGAAACAGGGGACCGGGCGGGCGCCTACAGTGGACCGGGCGGCCGCTCATTAGAGCACTTTTGAAACCAATATTTCTGATGAAAAGGGCGGGCGCTCGAAGGACCACCAGGCGGGCGCCTGGTACAATTTCAGCAAACACCAAATTTCCTTCCAGGCTTAGAAATTCTCCGTCCCAAGCGTAGGAGTATACTTTTACTATCCCTTAGGTAATACCCTTGACATCCAAACAAGTTCAGAACATTACTTTCAAGTTTATTTCATTATTTTTACCGTCCCACAAATAATAGAATAATTTTCCATTTATTCCATTTAAATATTTCACCGTCCCAAAAGTATAAGTATCATTTTCTAATATACTAATATAAACATTTAGGGATACTTCCATTCATTTCCCCGTACCACAAATAATGGTACAATTTTTCTAATAATATTTAAATCAAGTTACTATTTTACCGTCTCACGAATAGGAGTATAATTTTCTTTAACAATTTACAAACTCATTTAGATTTAGGTTCATGTTCTCTGTATACATAGTATAAAAATACTCCGTTCGTCCCAAATTTACAAGTATCACAAAAATTGCTCAAAACTCAATTATAACAAGAACACGTATCGGGAATAACATATATGCATGTTATTACAAGTAAGGGGGAGTCAATAGCTTACCTATTCCGGAATCAAATTCACCCAAACTAATTTCAGTTCGGCAGGAAACGCTCTATTCAACGCCACGAATATTTATCCGGGATCAGAATCACGAACAGATGGATAATTAATCGCGAGGAGTCGAGAATAGGGTAAACTTTAACTTTCTCTCTGAGACAGAGAGAAAGTATAAGAAGAATTGAGAAAACTCCTTCTCAGGAAAGGCAACCACCAAAAGTTTTATCCTAAACAAGTTTCAAAAATTGCAACTAGGCCCTCAAGTTTTAACTTTGACAAAAAGGCCCCTAAACTTTCAACTTTGACATTTAACCACCTTAATTTTCTAAAGCAGTTAATAAATTAACTCAAATAAAATAGCATATAAATATGCAAGTTCAAGCATTTAAGCAAGCACGTCAAGAAATTTAACAAGTATAAGGTTGGGCGTTACACTGTAGACTTGGATGACGATCAATTGCCAAAGGAGGTCAACCTCGACAAGCTCGAGAAGTTCTACGCTTAACAAATGAAGACCATTAAAAAAAAAAAAAAAAAAAAAAAAAAAACGCTCGCTAGGTTGAAAACCCGCAAGGGCGGCCTAGGCAAAAATTAGAGCACGTACAAAAAAGAAGCCCGCTAGATTGAAAACCCGAAAGGGCGGTCTACGCAAAAAACAGGGTGCACAAAAAAATAAAAAAATGGTCTTCATTTGTTTGAACTACGGAGACCTAAGGCTCTCTACAAGAGGAACGTAGGCAACCTTCGGGTGCGGTCTAAAACGCAAATTATTACCCAATCAAGTCATAATAGAATGAAATTTTTATTCATCTCTTGAATTATTTTGATCACTACAACGGACGGTGTTGATAAATAAAAGACATTAAAACATTAAAGCCTAACAAGTGGTCTATTAATTGCAATCTCTTAGGGTACAAAGAAAAATCTAATCTTTCTTCGGTTTGGGAACCCATTGCTTCTTGCTATGGCCTTTGATCTTCTTGGTTGGGGGCGGAGCACTCTTGGAACCACCAAGACGAGAGAAGACGCTAGGACGGGGCGGAGCTTCATCAACGACCTTCCTTTTCCCTTTGCCTTTTTCAAAAGAAGCCTTGACCGGAGCCTTGTAAGGATGCTTCCACACATGAGGAGAATGGCCCTTACCTTTGCCTCTTTTATTCATCGGAAAATAATGTGGCCTAGGAGCTTCAACGTGAACCATCGGCTTCGAAGGCTCCGCAACAACCTCATTTGGCCTCCCCAAACGGTCAAAGACACTCGGGCGTGCCTTCACAATAGGTACGGACTTCACTTGCTCACCTTCGGGGACGGACACTTTCACCTCAAAGGAAAAAGTCATGGGAGCCATTCTTGACTAGAATTGGAGACCTAAAGAGATGAGAAGTAGTGCAGAATATTGCTGTGTGACAAACTAGTCGAAATTGGTTCAAATTTATAGTTGTTGGACAACCCAGTTCAGAAAAGAAAGGGGCTGTCAATCAGCAGCCCAGACGCGGGCGCCTCCTCCCTTGAAGGTGCAACGCGCGCGCCTCCCGCATCAAAGTCCAGATGCACGCGCCTCTTACAGGCGACAGAACAGAACAGGCCTTTGTCAGTTCAGCAGCAGCCCAGGCATTTTCAACACCTTCAACCTGCAACAGTTCAGAATCTACAGCAACAAAGCAACATTCACCCGCAACAAGTGGAACACTTTGGGCAAACATTTCGTTTGTAAAGAGTCGACACCTAAGATCGAGTCTAAATAAAACATAATAAATGTAGATAAAATAGCTATGATTGTAAATATGTGCTAAATGTTATTACATGTTTAAAAAATAAATTGTTCAGGCACTCGTCCTCCCCAATCTACTCCGAATCATCCCCTGTGGCATTGTGCTCACCCCCATTGCCACTCTCGGTCTCTTCGTCATCATCATCGGACTCTTCTTCAGACTCCTCAATAACGATCTCGTGACGAGCCCTCTTTGGCACTCTGGTCGATGAACTAGCACCTCCGCGGCTCAAGCTCCTGCTCAGTGACTGCCTAGCCGACTGCACGGCCTCATCCACATTAAGGGCCGCATCTCTGCAACCTCGCCCCATGACACGGGCACCCCGAGCCATTCCTCTAGTAGATCCAGACACAGTCCCTGCAGCCTCCCTGGTCAAAGTATCCATGTCTCTACACAACTCCAGGACTCTCTCCTCCAGACGGCGCAGCCTGCTCCTCATCCCCTTTTTCTGGTGGCCTATGTACCTATAAGCAGCCACGGGTACCTATCACAACAGAAACAGGAAACTGCATCAGTGTACTGAGATGAGACAGACTAGAACAAAAAGGTGGGCCATAATCAGAAAGGTGCGAGAAAAGTAAAAGTCATACCACAGCAGTCTGGGCCGGGGGCTCCCTCTCCGGTGACATATCTTCAGGGACAATCTCCCTCTGCTCATCAACAACCCCAAAGTTGGAGTAGGTATAATACGAAGGAGGCAGAGGAGGATCAAAGCAATAACCTGTACCGGTAGGGTAAAACTGTGCAGAAGTCGAAGGGGCAGGCTGTGTTCCCCGAGGATCGGTATACATAAAGCCCGGCATCAAATAGTTCTCCCGGAAGAGGCCATAATCCTAATAAAGATAAATAAAGGGGGTAGCATCAACCCCTTCCACGTACATGGCCATGTCATCCTCAGGCAGTGCTCCCCAGTTACGAGGACAGAAAGGAGGGAACTCTGGGACCGCCGGCCTAGGCGGGTTATGATAATCCACCATTTGGCTCCTATGCTTCCAGTACACTCTCTCTCCCAAGTACATAGCCATGCACTCCACCGAGCTCATCAGCAACCTAGAGGGAGTGGGCAGCAGAGTATGCTCTATAGCACCGTATATTGGTCTCCAGGGGAACAATGACTGAGACACGGACTCAGGCCTCAGACCATCCAGATACTGCCTGGCTGAAACCAAGCTGATGGGGGCGGTGCTAGTCTTCACATTCCTAGTCTTGTAGGACCACCTAGCATAGTCGGGATACAGGGGCTGTCCCTCCCGCTCAATTCGGAAATCTCTCATTCATCCCCAGGATAGCGAAGGCCCATAACTGCAAACAGAAACAAAGGCAGAAATTAAACACAGTTGAAAGTGTAGAAATGACAGAAATCAGAAAAAAGGGCAGAGTAATGAGTATACCTCCCAAGCAAGGGAGAACCCGGTAACCGAGCTCTGAGTCGAACGCCTGGTCAAGTCCATACCCCGATAGCACGCAGCCAGGCCAGCTGTACCCTAGTTATATTGAGCAGCCTGATCCAAGTCAATCAGAAGGTCCAACAAGGACAAAGAAGTAGAACTTCCCCCATTCGCAAATAGGGTGTGAGAAAGAGCAAACCAAATGAAACATCAGGCCACCACTTCGACCCTGTCAGCAGTAACTCCCCGAGACTCAGCCTCAAGGACTCTAAAATAATTCCAGAACTTCCCCCAAGTCACTCGGGAGTTCTTCACCTTAAGCTCGCAGTCGACTAGAGCCAACAACTCAGCCGGTGTCCTAGCAATCCCGGCAACACCACAAGGGACAGGTACCCCTGAAAAAGGAAAAACGGTCAGAGCTGTGAAGTCAGTCAGGGTCATAGTCACCTCCCCCATCGGCAAGTGGAAGGTGTGAGTGGTGTCCCACCATCGCTCCCTCAAAGCCTGAATCACATCAGGATCATTCTTCAACGAAGGCAGACTGGTGATGAAAGGACCAAAAAATGTAGCGGCTACCCGAGTCTGCACATTCTCTGGCAGTTTCCTCCATACAGAAACGGGCGCCTGAGCCCCACCACGGATCTCGGTCAAATGGTTCCACCTCTGAAAGGAAACAAAAGACAAAGAAAGAAAAATTCGTCAGCATAACGGCTGGAAAATGGCCAAACCCAACATGAAAAATTCAACAAAATCACCACGTGCAAACAAGTATGTGAGCATGCAAATGGGTGTCCAAACATCCCTTTTGCAACAAATCAACAAGAACGACAACATACAGCCATGATCAAAAGGGTCGCTGCAGCAGTATTACGGGCAACAATGACATAGCCCCAAAATGCGAAAAAATCAACAAGAAGAGGCGAAATCCTTACTAATCCCGCAGAATCAAAGTGGGAGATATGAGTATGGGACTCATAAGTCAGTTGCCTTGGGTCCATAGCCTCGACCCGAACCTCGGCCTCTTCACCCATGGGCATCTCGAAAGGGGGTGTTTGATGAGAACTTGACATGATTCTTCGATAGAATAGTCTCAAATGAACAAAGGAAGCGTCTTGGGATGATTTCCTCGCAGAATTTTAACTCAAAATACAAAGAGTTTGGGCTATTTTTGAACTTGGCTCAAACAGAATAAGCAGTTTCTGTATATATGCTGAACTTAAGAGCGATGCGCGCACCTCCTGGTACCCCTACGTGCCGCGCGCGCATCCCACAGCCATTCTCAGACGCGGGCGCTTCCCATGTCCAGTCAAACCCAGGTGCAAGTTCCCATGCAGGAATAAATGCATCACATCAATATGCATTCAACTCCCATCCGAGTTTCCAGCTCCGCCTTGGGGCGTTTCAAGTACAAAAATTCCGCAACGAACACCATCAAAACCGACGATTACAACAATCGAGGTCAATCTCGACATTTTCCTCGCTAAAGGGAAAACATACTTTTCGGACTGCAGTCAACTGTGCCCGCACCCCGGGAAAAGTCAACATCAAATGCAGCCACCAATAACAATTAGGTCCGCGGTGAACCACTAAATTCACCACTTCTTGAAGCAAAACAACGGATTCACTAACGAATTCATCAACAAGAGTTCACTAACGGATTCATTCAACGGATTTACTAATGGATTCGTCAACAAGGGTTCACCAACGGACTCATCCAAGGGATTCACTAACGGATTCACCAAACGGATTCACTAAAGGATTCGTCAACAAGAGTTTACTAACGAGCTCATTCAAGAGGATTCACTAACGGATTCGTCAACAAGAGTTTACTAACAAGCTCATTCAAGCGGATTCACTAACGGATTCGTCAACAAGGGTTCACCAACGGACTCATCCAAGGGATTCACCAACGGACTCATCCAAGGGATTCACTAATGGATTCATCCAAGGGATTCACTAATGGATTCATCAAACGAATTCACCAACGGATTCGTCAACAAGGGTTCACCAACGGATTCATCCAAGGGATTCACTAACGGATTCGTCAACAAGGGTTCACCAACTGACTCATCCAAGGGATTCACTAACCGATTCATCAAGCGGATTCACTAACAGATTCGGCTGGCAGATTTATAAACAGATCATGCCACCTCCTCTATCGACAAAAGCCGCTCACACAGGGAGTGCACCCCTATCTCTCGCAATTTCAAATTCCTGGTTTCATCGAGTCTTTGCTTTTTCTTGGTGATGTCCTCGGCGGATGTCTTTTCTTTCGTCGGCGCATTTTGCTTCGCAATCCACGCCGCCAAGGGGCTCTGTAGACACCCCGCCTTGGACCGCTCACCCCGATTGCACGGTTGATTTTGTGTTTCTCCTTCTTTTAAGTGTTTTTTGTCAGTTCTTGTTACTTCCGTTAAGTTCCTGACTGACCCCGTTAAGTCCAGGGACTAAACTGAATAGCAGGGCTGACTTTCCATTCCATTCTGTTAAAAAATCCATCTCTGAGTCGCGCGCCTCCGACCATAGGAGCCAGAAGCGCGCGCCTTCCACACCCAAGGTGGGAAGCGCGCACCTCTGGGCGTCAGTTACAGATTTCTGACCAAGAATCTCTCCCTTGCTCATTTTACATGATTTTGCCCAGGAAATATTTCTTGGTGACTGAGTTTTGGCACCAAAAACTTGTGTTTTACAAATATATAAACCCCTCTTCTCCACCATTGGAAAGTGAGACTTTTTGGAAGAAAGAAAACTATACACAAAAATATTCAAGGCATTTCGAAGGCAATTTCTCAAGAAATATTTGAAGTCACCTTGAAGCATAGGTAAAAATACCATTTTTCTTCCCTCTTCCCTACTTCATCTTTCTTCTTCTCTTTTATTTCATCAAAAGTGCAATCACCAAAAAATTTTAGGACATGACACCAAAGATTACTTCACTTCATTGAAGTTAGTCAAGGAGTTATCTCCCTATATTCTAAACCCCCCCCCCCCCTTTTAGCCCCTTTTATCATCATCGAAGAATAGGAAGAACGTTTTGATTATGTAGATTTTGAACAAGCAAGACCAACATTAGTTGGGCGTGATGGGTGTTTAAGTACTTCCCATCTTGTAACCTAACCCCCGAACCTCATAAACAAGAATATCTGTTTTCGTAAATCAAACTTAGGCAACACATTAGGTTTTTCTTATGTTCCTCTAAAACATAGGTGGCGACTCTACAAACTCTAAAACCAAATAGACATCCTAGGATAATTCACCGCTCTAGCCAAGTTGTGGTTTCCCGAGGTATCTACAGATTCAAAGCTTCATCTCTGTAATATGTAATCAAGGAAGAATCAATGTAAATCTCCATTAAAAATCCAAGCCTGACTATCTTGGTAAAGGATGTAGATCTTTTAACAGATCGAACATTTTCCAAATCTTTGTGTCATTTACTTATTGAACTTTACATTTCTGCAAATTTAATTTCTGAACTTGTTCTTATTGTTCATATTGATCTTGTTTGTCGTTTAGTGTTTTGATTTTTCAGATATACAATATCATTGTGAATTGTGTTTGTATGTTTACCATATTGCCTAAGTTGTGAATATGACTACTTATCATTTGCCAAACTTCCAAGACACCATCTTTCAATCTCTCAATCTACCTTACTCAGCTGACCCCAGTTCAGCTGACCGCTCTCTAACCAACCGCATCTCAACCTACCGCACTACTGTCATTCTAAAACAACTCTAACTCATTTATATCGAAAACTTCCGCTGTGCATATTACTCTTGAACTAGTGGTTTTTAAGTGACCTTAAATTTCATTGAGTAAGCATAAGATTGAATTTTGAAAAAGGGTTAAAATTATAAATAGGCTATTCACCCCCCCCCCCCAAATCTAACATGTTTTCATACCCTTGTTGTATCTTTGGGACCAATAGGTGTATCCTAACAAAACCTTATATATATATATATATATATATATATACATAGAGATCTATATATGTATATATACTTATATATATATATATATATATATATATATAAGTCAAAGCATCTAATATATTTTTATCAGTTAATGATAACGATAGATTTGGATATACAACAAAATAAACTAGACCATGAGCTAGACTGGATTATATTATTCCCATTAAAGATTGTTTCCAATTTAAATTTCTTCCATCCCTTAGCACTGCTAAGAAACTTTCTAGTAATCCCTCTAATGTTAAAGGTTTAAATGCTATTTGTACTAAACCTATATGTAAAAATTTATGAGTCTTCTTATATAAGTTAATATCATTTTATGTAATAATTTAATTATCATTTCTTCATTATTTAACTCAACTGATTCTTCTGTAGTTTTCACAATTTGTGTAAGTCCTAGTTTTTCAAATGTTCTTAACTGGTATATTACCCTAGGTTTAATTTTAGGAATTGTCCATTTATTTAATAATTCTAATTCCATAGGAAATTCATATTCATTACTTATTGTATTCTTAATATTTGAACTATAATGAGACATCAAATAATTTAATTTTGTTGTGTTGAACTATGATTATATCTAATAATATGCCTAATGTTCCTAGGCTCTGATACCAAATACATTCCGGACCTTTCTAAGGTATTAGGATTAAAAATATCTATGATTAAATCATAGGTATTTTTACAGACTATCTTAAACCGTCAAGATTACTAACTCTAGGCAATTTTACAAATAACAAGACCGTCAAGGATTCCAACTCTTACAAACCCCAAAAAACACCCTAACGCCATTATCCTAGGCTAAGTGGGCTAAGCAGAGCGTAACTGAGTAAATAATCTGCCTGTCTAATTACTCAACCTAACTGAGTTAATAATTGCCAGTTTAAATATCCAACCTATTTATTTAATTCATTATTTTAATCCTAATATCCTAAATTAGTCTGTTTTATTTAGCCCAGACCCATCATTAGACAATTATTTAATATAAGCATAATCCAACACAAATTAATTTAGCCCATTAGGCTCATATAAAAGTACACAAGTAATGGTGAACAGTAAAAGTGAACAGTAAAAGTGAACAGTGTTCGCAATTATTCCTTCCATTTTCGTCATTGCCTGCGTCATTTGCCCGCTTCCGTCATTGCTTCCGTCATTCTTTTGTTTTGTCCAAAAATTATCTCAGTCTTTTAATTTTTCTTTGAGAGCATCCTTTATTGCTCCAAACAATTCTTCTATGTCCAGATCATTGGGATCTTATGAGTCTTGCATTAACTCATCTTGGGAATTGGAAGTCTCACTTCTTTTGGCATCATCCATTTGATCCATCAAAACTTGCTTCATTTTTTACACATGCTTCTCAATAATTTGTTGTTTTGATTTTTGTACAAAAGAAGATTTTTCCAAAGATTTTTCATATTCTTTCTTGGTTTTATAAATACTACTCCCTCTGTCCCTAAATGAGTTTCCAAATTCCATTTTAAGGGACACTGAAAATCTCAACTTTTTGAACAATTTGGTAACAACGATTCATATATAATCTTGTAATCTCCTTTCCAAACCTTTAGTTTTGCACGTATAAAGAAACCGGTGGAAAAAATTTTGGAAAAAAACGTTTAGGGAGAAAGTTATGTTCAAAAAAGACACTCATTTAGGGACAAAGATTTCTTAAAAATGGACATTCATTTAGGGACAGAGGGAGTAATTTTTTTCTCTATTAGAGTGACTGTATCTTCAGAATATGATTTTTCCCTCAGGATTTATTTTTGTCATTTTGCCCCAAAATTTTGAAAGAGATATTCTCTTTAAACAAGGAAAATTGTCATTAGTATTACCGACTCTCGGGATCCATTTCCATATCCATGGTATTGAGAATTCCATAAAGAAATGTCCACATATCATTTTTTTTTTGAACATTGTCATCATATTGTTTGCATTTATTAACTGCAGGAGTCACCTCTTTCCATTCATTATATAAAGTTAATTTATTTGATCCGGAATTATTTTGTCCATTGGATCATGATATAGATACCATCTCCAAAACCAATTTGGTGTATAATTTTCATATACATGGCCACATATTTTTTATGAACCATGAATTTTTTCATATTTTCATTTTCATATAATAAAACTTTATCAAAAGCCTGGATATAATCCCAATAATTATATTTTACCGAAATTTCTGAATTGGGATAAGAGAAATTTTTCTCTCTGAATGGTGAAATTCCCCATTCTTCAATAGAGATAATATTTTTAATTATTCTTTTAGAAAAATTATAGCTTTCTCTTTTGACTCCATTAGTAAAATGAGTAATTTCACATGAGCCACTATGCATTAGTAAATGCTCATAATATTGCTGATATTTATAAGTTTCACTTTTATCACTTTTTTCTTGAAAATATCTTTCCATTAATCTATAGGGATCATTTTCGCAATCCTTTTCTTCTAAAATCATTATAAGCCTTTCTACATCATTCTCAGTAAATTCAGCGATTGGGTTTTCTTTATTTTCATTACCAACTATTTTGGCATAATTATTGTCTGATTGTGCCTTTTGTTGCGTATAAGCTAAAAATTCTTCATATAATGAATCTTTTGACATATTGGCTGAGATTGATGATGAAGCTATTAGCTGGGGAAATTGGACATTGTCCAAGTATCTTTTACCTCTGCCATAATTAGCAGTAGTACCCCATCCCCAATAAGGAACGGTTGTTCCCCTACCACGAGAGTACATTCCTGTAACAGAGAATTTAGACAATTAATCATTAATATATTCTCTAGTAAGAAAATCTGGAAGACTATTTTCTTCTCCTTTTTTATAAATTATTTCATAATCAAATGGGGCTAAGTGTGCCTTCCATCTTGCAAACATTTGTTTAGAAACATCATGTTTAAAATCTTTATTAAACATAAATTTAGCTGATTTACAGTCAGTTTTTATTATAAACTTTTTATTATATAAATCATCCTGAAATTTTATGACACATTTAACTATTGCTAAAATTTCTTTTGCTATAGTAGCATAATTCTTTTGACTTTCTCTCCATTTTCCTGAATAAAATCTGACTAAATGTTCATTCTTAGATTCAGGGTCTATTTGTTTTAATATTCCTCCAAATCCTATCTCAGAAGCATCTGTTTCTACTATTTTTTCCCAATTAGGATTTGCTAACATTAGACAAGGTAAAAGTTTTACTTTTTCTTTTATTTTTCTTACTGCCTATGTGTGCTGATTTGTCCAAGGTTTAGGTGATTTTTTAAGCCTATCATATAAGATTGCTGTATCTTCTGCTAAATTTTTATAATAAGGTAAGATATAATTTAAGCTTCCCAAAAATCTTTGTAATTGAGTTTTATCAGTTATTATATCAGGGAATTTTGATCCAAATTCAATACTTCTATTGATAGGAATTATTTTCCCTTTTTCAATATTGTGTCCTAAAACTCTAATTTTTCTTTGAAATATACTCATCTTTGGTTTAGAAATTACTAAACCATTTTGTATAACAATTTTCTTAAATATATTTAAATGTTTAAAATGATTTTCTATCTCTTTTGAAAATACAAGAATATCATCTATATAAACTATTATAAAATCACTATAAGGATAAAAAATATCATTCAAGATTTTTTGAAATTCAGAGGGAGCATTCTTTAGTCCAAATGGCATAACATTCCATTCATATTGACCAAAAGGGACATTAAAAACAGTCTTATATCTATCTGATTTATCTATTTGAATCTGCCAATATCCTGATTTTAAATCAAATTTAGAAAATATAATTGCATTACACAATCTATCCAATAAATCGTTTTTATTAGGTATAGGATATCTAATCTATTTTAAGACTTTATTAAGAGGTTTATAATTAATAACTAATCTAGGAACACCTCTTTCTTGTTCTGCATTTTTATTAACATAAAAACCTGTACAGGACCATGGAGATTTAGACGGAGTTATTAACTTTTTCTGGAGTAAAGTATCAATTTCTTTTTTACGTAATTCTAAACATTCAGAATTCATTTGGCAAAGTCTAGCTTTAGTAGGTATTTTTCTTTCATCAAAATTTTCTTCATATGGAAGAGAAACTATATGTTTTTTCCTATCCCAAAATGCATTATGATGATCACTACATATTTCAAGACTGAATTGGTCATTGATTTCTTTAATTTTATTTTGTAATTTGGGGTTATTGAGTTTTTCTTCAATAGTTAAACTACTTATTTCCTGTTTAAGAAAGTTCAATTGATTCTCTTTAGCTGTTACTATATCATATATATTATGCAGCATTTTTGTAATTGGTAATTCCACAAATTTTAATTCAATTGCCTTATTATTATAGGTACCTATTATACCTTTTTTCATCTACTTTCTGAATAGATATATTTTATTTATAAATGGAGATCTTAGTATTACTTGATTTGACATATTTTTTACTAATAAAAAACTAGTTGAAATACATTGTCCATTTATACAAACATATGCCTTTGGTAATTTATAATTAATATCTAATTTTTCTCCACCAGCATGTGATAAACTATTAGTGGTTTTTTCAAAATATTTTGTTGGTATTAATCCTTCATTTATTACATTTAAATCTGCCCCACTATCTATTAATGCTAAAAATTCTTTTGAAAAATAATCGTCAATATATAAAGTAATTGTTACCAACCATTTTTGTATAGTAAACTGTTTTTAATATATTAATAAAATCTGTATTGATACCAAATACATTCCGGACCTTTCTAAGGTATTAGGATTAAAAATATCTATGATTAAATCATAGGTATTTTTACAGACTATCTTAAACCGTCAAGATTACTAACTCTAGGCAATTTTACAAATAACAAGACCGTCAAGGATTCCAACTCTTACAAACCCCAAAAAACACCCTAACGCCATTATCCTAGGCTAAGTGGGCTAAGCAGGGCGTAACTGAGTAAATAATCCGCCAGTCTAATTACTCAACCTAACTGAGTTAATAATTGCCAGTTTAAATGTTCAACCTATTTATTTAATTCATTATTTTAATCCTAATATCCTAAATTAGTCTGTTTTATTTAGCCCAGACCCATCATTAGACAATTATTTAATATAAGCATAATCCAACACAAATTAATTTAGCCCATTAGGCTCATATAAAAGTACACAAATATAAAATACAATAGCACATCTAAGACCTAATATACAACCTCCTCCTGAAATAAAAGATTTTAAATTAAAACCTATGATAGAATTAGAAAAATTGATAGATGAAATTTTTTAAAAATTAAGTATAAATACTCTAGATCAAGATTTTGTTAATGAAATGGAAAATAAAGCTAATCATAAAGACATAGTAAAATCTCAAATTAATAAATTAGATAATAGATGGGCTGATAGACCAACATCAAGTATATATTATTATTCAAGACCTTCTCCAATAGATGTTTTACATGAAGAAAAAGATTTATTAATTAATAATAGTTATAGTGGCAGAAATATTTATGAATGGAATATAGATGGTTTTGCAGAAAAACAAATTTATAATATGGTGCATAGAATGCTAATGTACTCCACCATTCGTAAAAATAGTGGTAATACAGATAAAAATATTGACAGGATGATAGTTGCTGGATTTACTGGTCAACTTAAAGGCTGGTGGGACAATTATCTTAAAATAGAACAAAGAGATGAAATATTAAATACAATAAAAAGAGAAAATAATCAAGAATCGGAAAATGCAGTTTATACTTTAATAGTGACTATTGTAGAACATTTTACAGGAAGATATTCAGAAAATAGTGAAACAATTAGAACACTATTACAAAATTTAAAATGCAAAACATTAACTGATTTTAGATGGTATAAAGATACATTTTTAAGTAGAGTATTGGAACTTCCAGAATGTAATAATAATTACTGGAAATCCAAATTTATAGATGGTCTTCCTAATTTATTTGCAGAAAGAGTTAGGAAAGTCCTAAGAGGATCTAATATAGCAATCCCGTATGAAACATATACCTATGGAAAATTAATTGGAACATGTGTACAAGAAGGATTGAATATTTGCAATGAAATTAAATTAAATCAACAATTAAAAAGACAGAACTTAATAGAAAGAAAACAATTACGAAAATTTTGTGATCAATTTGGTATGGATATTCCTAAAATTAATAGAGAAAATCAGAAAAATAAATCTTACATAGAACCTTTTAGGAAAAGGAAAAGACTATCCAAAAATAGAGTTGAATATAAACAACAAAGAAAGAATGAAAGATATGAAAAGAATAAACAAAAAAGAAAAGATAATAAATTTAGAAAGAAATCCGAAAAACCTATAATTTATCATAAGTGCGGAAAAATAGGTCATTATGCTAATAATTGTTGGGTTAAGAAAAAGATTTCTAATCTAGAAATTGATGAAGAAATAAAACATAAACTAGAAAAGATATTATTAGAATCTAAAAATTCAGAATCAGAATCATGCTCTGATTATTCTGAAAATGAAAATTCAGAAGAATTAGAAAATAATGAATTATATGAAAATGACTCACTAATCAGTGAATCAGAAGATGAATGTGTTCCTTGTATACTAGGACAATCTTGTAATAAGCCAGAATAAGAAGAAAAAGAAAATAATGAATTATATAGAGTGATGGCACAATTCAAAAATATGGAAATAAATGTTTTAACCAATGAAAATTTCTTTGAATTTCTCAAAATGATAAAAGACCCAGAATTGAGATCTAAAGTTATTGATACCTATGAACAGAAAGAAGAAAATGTATTAGAAAAAATTAATGGTCCAGAATCATATTCAATGGCAGAAATGTGTAGACAATTATAACAACGACAAATAATTAACACTCGTACATCAATCCAGGATATGATGATTGAAATTAATAATTTAAAATCTGAAATTAAAAATCTTAAGAATGAAAATAGAAAACTTGATATAAGAGTTTCTAATCTTGAGAAAAATAAACAACTTGATATAAAAGTTTCTGAAAATGATCCAAGTACTAGTAATGTATATCCTAATACAGATTTTATTAATATATTAAAAACAGTTACTATACAAAAATGGTTGGTAAAAATTACTTTATATATTGACTATTATTTTTCAAAAGAATTTTTAGCATTAATAGATAGTGGGGCAGATTTAAATGTAATAAATGAAGGATTAATACCAACAAAATATTTTGAAAAAACCACTAATAGTTTATCACATGCTGGTGGAGAAAAATTAGATATTAATTATAAATTACCAAAGGCATATGTTTGTATAAATGGACAATGTATTTCAACTAGTTTTTTATTAGTAAAAAATATGTCAAATCAAGTAATACTAGGATCTCCATTTATAAATAAAATATATCCTTTTTAGAAAGTAGATGAAAAAGGTATAATAGGTACCTATAATAATAAGGCAAATTGAATTAAAATTTGTGGAATTACCAATTAAAAAAATGCTGCATAATATATATGATATAGTAACAGCTAAAGTGAATCAATTGAACTTTCTTAAACAAGAAATAAGTGTTAGGAAAATTCTACAAAAAAGAACTCAAATTACAGAATAAATACTAAATAAATAAATTAATAAACTGGAGAATAGATAAACAGAAAACTAGACTGATTGTTTTGTGCCGAGCCGTGTGTTGAACACACTGTCCTTAAGACTTATTCGCCCCCTCACCGAGAGTGCTTGAGGTTGTCATCGGACGCTAGTCTCCCAGGATAACTCGCACGAACCGGATGCTTCTCTGCACTAAGAGACTCCGGCGAATTGAATTCAGTGCCCGGACAGTTTCATCACGAGTATGCAATGTAGGAGGCCAAAGGAGGAATGAACAAAATGCAACAACAGAGGGGCTGTGGAGATTGCTGGAAAATTTATTTGTTTCTGTATTTTTCGTGTGTTTGAATACACTGGTTTGATGCTCTATTTATACTAGTCCATGAGCAGTTCAATAGCCAAATTAATTAAAAAAAGGATAAGCCTAATCATTTGTTTAATTACTTGAGATAAAAAGAAGATAAGGCTTGGCTCTTCATTTTGTATTCCATACAGATAGGATGAATCTGTTTTTAACTGTTTTTGAGCAAAAAATTGACTGTTAAAGTCAAAAATAAAAGCAAAAGGTGAGCTAGCGCGGACAAGCCAAATAGGTGCTACATTCGTGTCCGCAGGACGCGCACACACATGAGTTCGGACCTCGCAAGCCAAATTGGGTCCATGATTTGCATCCCTTACGCGCGAGAGAGAGCCTCTATACCCTACAAGCTTGAACAATACTAAAGTGCCCAAGCCTTTATACTAGCTTCCTTTCACCTTTCTTTCCAATGTGGGATAAAACACAATATCCCCATTTCAACCCACCAACTTCAAGCCTTTGTATCTCATTCATCCCAATTCCAAAATGAATACATTATCTCAATGTTCTCATGGAGTAGAACACAAACCCACAAACAACTTTGTCATTCGACAAATTATTTCTCAATTAATCAATACACAAAATTAAGGAAAATACTTATTTCCTTCACATTTTCCAACAATTCCCCACATGAAGGAAATGATGAGGAATTTTGGTGATAAAGTCCAACGGTTGAAAACCTGCATAGGATAGGTATGGGATTGCCCTTTGAACCTTCCCTTCTACACGTATACTTATTCTACTCGCTAATCAGTAGACGCGATGTCCTTGAACTGTTAGCTTTTTGTGTAGCCAGTCATATACGTTACACAGGTATCACCCTAACACAATTCAATTCTCATAGCTGTGTCCATTTGTGCTCGTGGAACATAATGCCTGGTTCTGTGAGAGGGTCTAAGAATTGAGCCTCACACAATTCTCCTCGAAGTGGCCCCACTTCTCTCCCACATAGGTGATTCTTCTAAGTAACCCGGTTTACTCCATAAGAATCATTAAAAGCCATAGGCTTAACCTTATTCATCTCGGGATGTCACTTTTAGGAATGGGTATGGGGTTAATCCCCATAGTGACGTTACAAGTCTTTTAACGGTTAGGTGGTCTCTTTTGAACCTAGATCTTGGGATCTCCAGTCAGCTAGGTTGGGTTTTCCGCCGTGGTTAACTTCTCAAGAGGCTTTAAACCCATTCCCCTTGTCGATCTCACAACTGCCTCTCTATTTAACCCTTTGGTTAACGGATCCGTTTTATCATTTGACTTGACATAGTCAAATTAGTAGAGTGTAGTTCTAATGGTTTTATGTCTTCGACGTATATGTCTCGACTTACCATTGCAGTTTGACTGTCACAGTGTATACAAATTGGTGGCACTAGCTTTATCCAACTTGGAATATCTTCTAGAAATTGGTATAGCCATTCCACTTCTTCCCCACATTTGTCCAAAGCTATAAACTCAGATTCCATCGTGGATCTAGCTATAACAGTCTGTTTAGAAGATTTCCATGATATAGTTGTTCCCGCTATAAGAATACGAATCCACTCGTAGACATTCAGTCTTTGATTTCGTATATCTATGTAGCATTACTATATCCTTTAGATACCGATAGATGTCTAGTGTAGAGTAATCTTTGATCTCGATTGTATCTCAAGTACCTTAGTACTCTCACTATACATTTAGGATTACCAATTCACTAGACTTCGAGTGTTCAACTTGAAAACAACGTCAGCTCTATTTTTCAATAGATGTTGACTCATGAATATTAGGTTCGAGCCATTGCAAAATTATCCTTGCTAATTTCTCAAGAATTATCCATTAGATTTCTTATAAATTTTCACTTCAAGGATAACATCCTCTAAACCCATATCTCTTGACCTTTTCAAAACTTTTAAAAACTATATCATAATTTGCTTAATGCAAATTCATGAGTTCTTCTTGAAGATTTAAATCCAGCGGTCAAATTAGTAAACTTCTTTCAAGTTCAACATATCTTCGATAGATTTAATCAACACTATGACATTTCCATTCATGTCATTTTTGATTAACCACTTTCTTTCATGGTAAAATCAAGTTTTGATGTCATTATTTTGTGCTTGTTTCAAGTCATCTAGTGATTTTACTAACTTGCACACTTTACTTTGATCTATTTCATTCAAAGTTTCACTTTAATCCATTTCACTAAAAGTGCCACTTTGATCTATTTCACTCAAAGTATCATTTGTTGATTTTTCATGAACTTGACATCAGTACATGATTTCCATTTATTTCAATCTTGGTTATATATATATTCAATGTCAATGAATAATATATGACAACCCAATGAAAACTCATTGCTTACATACTCCACCATCTTGTACGCAAATATCCATTTTGTTGATGTTGGACTTTCTACTTTGCGAACCACCCCCACATTCACAAGTGTACTTAGGCTTACGTTTCCATACTTCATATGGAATTTACATTGTTTTCTTGGGGTAACCTATTCAATAGGTATTTAATTTTCCAAAGTAGACTCACTCCCCACATTTTGGGTTAGTCCTAAATATAACAATAGTGCTATGAGTTCTTTCATCAACACCAATTGATATTAGTTTACAAGGTGGATATTGTGTACAGACACATGTTATATACACTATAAGCATTAGTGTTTCATCCTCATATATCTCATTTTAAAGTTGGTTTCCACATACTTATACATTACAACAATAACATTGTTATCATTACCATGTGTTTGAACAATCTATCACTATTCTAACTTGTGATGATATAGTTCAACACATATTTCACATCTTGTTGAATCCCTTTTTGAATAAGTGAATGTGATCCAACTAAAGAGACTTATTCTCATTATTGATCACTAAATCAACCCATCGGTTGATACAATTTTTATTTCATTTATTCAAATCACAAAGATTATCCTTAATGACACCCACTGTTGTCAAGAACGATATATGCATGACTTAATTTTGGATTTTCAAACAAGCTTGACTTCTCAAACAAGTTTGACGCTTCAAACAAGCTTGTCTTTCGCACAAATTCGACTTTTCAGACAAATTTTGACTTTTCAAGTAAATTTGGAATACTTTGTCTTTGCCATAAGCATTTTGGTATGCTCTACCACATTTTCTTTTGCTATAAGAAGTGTTAACAACTTCTTCTCTGAAACTCTATTCTCTTTTCAACACAAAGATGAATAGCAAGCATCTCAACATTCATTTCAATTCATTTACTTTTGAGGTGATTCTTGAATCTTTCCAAGTGAAAAGTAATTTCTCAATTTGTCACTTGAAAATTTCACTTAACACCATCCATTCGGCATGGATTTCATGAAAGACAATTTCAACTCTTCCATTTGACTTTTTACGGTCTATGGAGTCTAATATTTAAAACAAGGAAACGGCCTACAATTAATCATTGTACCCGCATTCTCAATTTTATTGTTATAGTCGAAAGACTCCCACAATTATTTTGCCATTCCTTTTCTCTCTAAACATTATAAAGAGAATCAGAAAGCTCATTAAGAACATAGTTCTTGCAAATGAATTCCCCATGCTTCCATGATAAAGGCAAAAGAAATCCACATGCTTCAACCGCATTCATGGCTTAAAACATCCATCTCATTTCCACCAAACTTTGTAGGATATTCATTAAGAACCTCATTAAATTCAAGGTGGTCAGATAAAACATCTTTTGTTGCCAACACATAAGGTCGAGGCCAACAACATTCCTTGACTTCTCACTATAGTGAGCCGGAATACATGTAATACATCACATTCCTTTGGAGATTCATCTCCACACAAGAAGTCTTTCCCAATACTTTGGCTTTAATTTAAAATAATTAAACACCAAATTATTACTTTGTTGTTACAACTATAACTCTCAATCTCAAGTAGAGAATTTACTACAAAATAAATTGTTAATTCAATAGGAGAATTCACACAATTTATTTATTGTAACAACTATAATTATAAACCTCTTAATTTTAATTAAAGGTCAATTATTCCAAACTTTAAAGGTCTCATCTTGGAGTACCTCAGATTTAGAGAAAATTAATTTCTCATTCACAAAATGCACAAATTCTTTAGAAGCCCTTCATCTAAACATTTGTGTCATTTCCCATCAATAACAATAGGATTTAACAACGTCCTACAAGAAGTCCTATTATTTTTATCTTTATGACTTTTTGTCACTATTAACAATAATAAGCTTTAACAACTTCTTTCAAGAAGCCTTATTATGTTAATCTTTTGTGACCTTTGTCACCATTGATCATAATAGGTTTTAATAACTTCTTTCAAGAAGCCCTATTATCTTTGTCAATGTAACGTTAAAGACTTAATCTTTCAACGTTCTTAGTTCCATCAAACTTTTTAATCTCTTTAATATGATTCATATGATCCATAAGATACATATCACAAGATGTACAATCACTTTATGAGGCATACCCACCATTGTTTCATAGTTGATGTCATGAACATCAAATTAAAGCAAACTGTTACAAAAATCTACTATTCTGCGAATTTTTGATCTCCTTCTCTGGATATCATAATCCAATCGCCACCGTTCAGATTTTTCTTCTATGAGTCCTGAACATGCAAAAAAAATTCAGACCGATCTAACGGTTAACGAAGTGGGAAATTACATTTTACCACAGTTGGTCATGAAAAACCAGTGCTGGAATTTTGCTTCTTTCCACCCTTTTTCCGTCCCTTTCCAATATTTTCTCCAATAGCCACCACGCCACACGAATATCGTAATATGAAATCCTTTCTCACAAATGAAATTACTATGTTGTTCTGTAATCCGTTCCCTCTTGCAGAATGAATAAGTCTTAAGATTGTTAGGAAAATTCTACAAAAAAGAACTCAAATTACAGAATAAATACTAAATAAATAAATTAATAAACTGGAGAATAGATAAACAGAAAACTAGACTGATTGTTTTGTGCCGAGCCGTGTGTTGAACACACTGTCCTTAAGACTTATTCGCCCCCTCACCGAGAGTGCTTGAGGTTGTCGTCGGACGCTAGTCTCCCATGATAACTCGCACGAACCGGATGCTTCTCTGCACTAAGAGACTCCGGCGAATTGAATTCAGTGCCTGGACAGTATCACCACGAGTATGCAATGTAGGAGGCCAAAGGAGGAATGACAAAAATGCAACAACAGAGGGGCTGTGGAGTAGGGATGGCCAAAACCGGTTCCGGGTCCGGTTCTGATTCGGAACCGCCGGTTCTGGTTCGGCAAAAGGGTGACCCTGAACCGGCCCGCGCTTACCCCGGTTTCGGTTCCGGTTTGGCACAATCCGGTTCCGGATTGGCACAATCCGGTTCCGGTTCGGTCCGGTTCCGGTACGGTTCCGGTCCGGTTCCGGTACGGTTCCGGTCCGGTTCCGGTCCCCCCCTTTAAAATTATTGAAAAACAAGGGATTTTCGGTCTGGTTACGGTTCCGGTTCCGGTCCGATTCGGCATATATGTGACCCTGAACCGGCCCAGATGCCTTGCGGTTCCGGTTCGTCCGGTTCCGGTTCCTCCCCGGTTTGCTCCGGTTTCGAGATTTTCCGGTCCGGTTCCGGTCTGGTTTGGCCATCCCTACTGTGGAGATTGCTGGAAAATTTATTTGTTTCTGTATTTTTCGTGTGTTTGAATACACTGGTTTGATGCTCTATTTATACTAGTCCATGAGCAGTTCAATAGCCAAAATTAATTAAAAAAAGGATAAGCATAATCCTTGTTTAATTACTTGAGATAAAAAGAAGATAAGGCTTGGCTCTTCATTTGTATTCCATACAGATAGGATGAAATCTGTTTTTAACTGTTTTTGAGCAAAAAATTGACTGTTAAAGTCAAAAATAAAGCAAAGGTGAGCTAGCGCGGACAAGCCAAATAGGTGCTACATTCGTGTCCGCAGGACGCGCACACACATGAGTTCGGACCTCGCAAGCCAAATTGGGTCCATGATTTGCACCCCCCTACGCGCGAGAGAGAGCCTCTATGCCCTACAAGCTTGAACACTACTAAAGTGCCCAAGCCTTTATACTAGCTTCCTTTCACCTTTCTTTCCAATGTGGGATAAAACACAATATCCCCATTTCAACCCACCAACTTCAAGCCTTTGTATCTCATTCATCCCAACTCCAAAATGAATACATTATCTCAATGTTCTTATGGAGTAGAACACAAACCCACAAATAACTTTGTCATTCGACAAATTATTTCTCAATTAATCAATACACAAAATTAAGGAAAATACTCATTTCCTTCACATTTTTCCAACAATAAGTAGTTTAACTATTGAAGAAAAACTCAATAACCCCAAATTACAAAATAAAATTAAAGAAATCATTGACCAATTCAGTCTTGAAATATGTAGTGATCATCCTAATGCATTTTGGGATAGGAAAAAACATATAGTTTCTTTTCCATATGAAGACAATTTTGATGAAAGAAAAATACTTACTAAAGCTAGACCTTGCCAAATGAATTCTGAATATTTAGAATTATGTAAAAAAGAAATTGATACTTTACTCCAGAAAAAGTTAATAACTTCATCTAAATATCCATGGTCCTGTACAGCTTTTTATGTTAATAAAAATGCAGAACAAGAAGAGGTGTTCCTAGATTAGTTATTAATTATAAACCTCTTATAAAGTCTTAAAAATGGATTAGATATCCTATACCTAATAAAAAAGATTTATTGGATAGATTGTGTAATGCAATTATATTTTCTAAATTTGATTTAAAATCGGGATATTGGTAGATTCAAATAGATAAATCAGATAGATATAAGACTGCTTTTAATGTCCCTTTTGGTCAATATGAATGGAATGTTATGCCATTTGGACTAAAGAATGCTCCCTCTTGAATTTCAAAAAATCTTGAATGATATTTTTTATCCTTATAGTGATTTTATAATAGTTTATATAGATGATATTCTTGTATTTTCAAAAGACATAGAAAATTATTTTAAACATTTAAATATATTTAAGAAAATTGTTATACAAAATGGTTTAGTAATTTCTAAACCAAAGATGAGTATATTTCAAAGAAAAATTAGATTTTTAGGACACAATATTGAAAAAGGGAAAATAATTCCTATCAATAGAGTATTGAATTTGGATCAAAATTCCCTGATATAATAACTGATAAACTCAATTACAAAGATTTTTGGGAAGCTTAAATTATATCTTACCTTATTATAAAAATTTACCAGAAGATACATCAATCTTATATGATAGGCTTAAAAAATCACCTAAACCTTGGACAAATCAGCACACAGAGGCAGTAAGAAAAATAAAAGAAAAAGCAAAACTTTTACCTTGTCTAATGTTAGCAAATCCTAATTGGGAAAAAATTGTAGAAACAGATGCTCTGAGATAGGATTGGAGGAATATTAAAACAAATAGACTCTGAATCTAAGAATGACATTTTAGTCAGATTTATTCAGGAAAATGGAGAGAAAGTCAAAAGAATTATGCTACTATAGCAAAAGAAATTTTAGCAATAGTTAAATGTGTAATAAAATTTCAGGATGTTTTATATAATAAAAAGTTTATAATAAAAACTGACTATAAATCAGCTAAATTTATGTTTAATAAATATTTGAAACATGATGTTTCTAAACAAATGTTTGCAAGATGGCAGGCACACTTAGCCCCATTTGATTATAAAATAATTTATAAAAAAGGAGAAGAAAATAGTCTTCCAGATTTTCTTACTAGAGAATATATTAATGATTAATTGTCTAAATTCTCTGTTACAGGAATGTACCCTCGTGGCAGGGGAACAACCGTTCCTTATTGGGGACGGGGTACTACTGCTAATTATGGCAGAGGTAAAAGACACTTGGA
>JAOWBW010002923.1:35000-47786 GCA_026119855.1 Campanula takesimana
TGTGATCAATAATGAGGGAAGGGTTTAATTAATATATAATATAGGGTTTTCCCATTCCTTAATTAAAAAGGGTTAACTAACCCAATGATTTTAATTTATTTGGGCCGAACTTAAGCCCAACTCTACCTCTTCAATAAATTTAGCCCAACATTAATAAAAAAATATTAAAATTTGGGCCGAGTATTACATTCTTACCTCCTTAAAAGGGTTTGGTCCTCCAAACCAAAGCACTTCATTCTGAAAATAAGTCGGGGTACGTCTCTCGCATCTCGCTCTCGAGCTCCCATGTAGCTTCTCTTTCGGTATGGTTGCTCCATTGCACCTTCATATAAGGAATAACTCTTTTCCTCAAAATCTGATCCTTGCGATCGACAATCTTCACGGGCCTTTCATCGTAGCTCAAATCATCTCGAACTCTAAGCTGCTTATACTCGATCACATGGCTTGGGTCGGGAATGTACTTCCTTAACATCGATACATGGAACACATTATGTACTTCCGCTAGCACAGGCGGTAAGGCTAACTTATAAGCCACTGCCCCAACTCTTTCCAAAATTTCGAACGGTCCCACGTACCTTGGGCTTAACTTTCCACGAATACCAAATCTCATAATTCCTTTAGTTGGCAAGATCTTCAAAAACACTCGATCCCCGATCTGAAATTCTAAATCACGCCTCTTACGATCAGCATAGGATTTCTGTCTACTCTGAGCGGTCAAAAGCCAATTTCGTATTTGTTGCACTTTATCCGCTGTCACTTGGACAATTTCCGTCCAGTCAACTTCCTTTCACCCACTTCGTCCCAACAAGTCGGTGATCTACACTTCCGCCCATATAATGCCTCGTACGGTGCCATTCCAACACTTGCATGGAAACTATTATTATACGCGAATTCCACTAATGGCAAATGCTCATCCCAAGTCCCTTGCCAATCCAAAAATGTAGCTCTTAACATATCTTCCAATGTCTGGATAGTTCTCTCTGACTGCCCATCGGTCTGCGGGTGAAAAGCTGTACTCATTGTCAACTCTATCCCCAAAGCTTGTTGCAAACTTTTCCAAATTTTAACGTGAATCATGCATCTCTATCGGACACTATTGACACCGGTATTCCATGTAACCTTACAATCTCATCAATATACAACTTAGCCATCTTTTCTAGCGAATCCGTCACCTTGATTGCCAGAAAATGGGCCGATTTCGTGAGCCTATCTACTATTACCCAAATTACATTATACCCTTTCAACGTCTTCGGTAATCCAACCACTAGATCCATAGCTATGTGTTCCCACTTCCAATCAGGAATAGGTAACGACTGTAGTAGTCCTACAGGCCTTTGATGCTCACTTTTTACTTGTTGACACACTAAACATCTTGACACAAATTCTGCCACATCTCCCTTCATATGGTTCCACCAATAAGATCCCCTCAGATCTCTATACATTTTGTGCTTCCCCCGGATGCACAGAAAACCTCGAACAATGAGCTTCATTTAAAATCTCTCTTTTGATGTCTTCGTTGTTTGGCACCCAAACCCTTGATTGGTACTTCACAATTCCGTCTTCTCCCATACGAAAGTCCTTCCATTTTCCTTCCACTAAGTTTGCACGTACTTGCTCTTGCATTCTTCATCGTTACTTGTGCTATTTTGATTCTATCCACCAGTGTAGGCTGTATACTCAAATGTGCCATATAGCCTTGTACTCGTATTCACGCTAACACCTCCACGCACGCACTTACCTCCTTAGGCTTTAGCGTCGCTAGGGTTCCATGATTCTTCCTACTTAACGTATCCGCCACCTTATTGGCTTTCCCAGGATGATATAAGATTTCACAATCATAATCTTTTAATAATTCCAGCCATCGCTTTTGCCTCATGTTAAGCTCTTTCTGAGTGAAGATGTACTTAAGACTTTATGGTCCGTATAAATCTGGCATGTCGTCCCATATAAGTAGTGTCTCCAAATCTTCAATGCAAAAACCACCGCGGCTAAGTCTAAATCATGAGATGGATAGTTCTTTTCATGGACCTTCAATTGTCTCGACGTATAGGCTATAACCTTGTCATTCTCATTAGCATGCAGCCTAATCCTTTAATCGACGCATCGCTGTATATCACAAACCCGTCTGATCCAGAAGGTAACGTAAGAACTGGTGCAAACACCAAACGTTGCTTCAATTCTAGGAAACTCTTCTCGCACTCTTCTGTCCAAACGAATTTTACTCCCTTTTGGGTCAGTCTTGTCAACGGCACAGATAACTTAGAGAAACCTTCAACGAATCTCCTATAGTAACCAGCCAATCCCAAAAGCTTCTTATTTCACTAACAGTAGTGGGCCTTTCCCAATTCACGATAGCCTCTATCTTTGCCGGGTCCACTGATACTCCATCCTTAGTTATGACGTGACCTAAGAATGCTACTTTTCTAGCCAAAATTCGCACTTCTTGAACTTAGCAAATAGTTGTTGTTCCTTAAGATTTGCAATAAACACTCAAAATGCTCCTCGTGCTCCTCCTTAGTCCTTGAGTAGACTAGAATATCATCAATGAATACTATAACACATTTGTCCAAAAATTCCTGAAATACCCTATTCATCAATTCCATAATGCAGCAGCCGCATTAGTCAACCCAAAAGGCATCACCAAAAACTCGTAGTGACCATACCTTGTCCTAAAGGCCCGTCTTCGCAATATCTTCCTTTTTTTACCCTTAACTGATGATAACCAGACCTCAAATCTATCTTTGAAAAGTAACACGCTCCTCGAAGTTGATCCAATAGATCGTCTATCCTTGGTAATGGGTACTGATTCCTCACCGTCACATGATTCAGTTCTCTATAATCGATAAACATTCTCATTGATCCATCCTTCTTCTTTACGAACAACACCGGTGCACCCCACGGCGATACACTTGGTCTTATCAAACCCTTATCCAACAGCTCTTGTAGTTGCTCTTTTAGCTCTTTCAATTCTACCGGAGCTATTCTGTAAGGTGCCTTTGATATTGGCACGGTTTCTGGTGCCAAATCAATAGAGAACTCCACTTCCCTCTCTGGTGGTATACCAGGCAAATCTTCTGGAAACACACTCTGCAAATTCTCTAACTACTGACAAAGATTCTATACTAATCTCCCCACTATCGGTCTTTCCAACGTAAGCCAAGAACCCTTCACATCCTTTCCTTAGCAACCCGCGAGCCCTCATCACAGAGATGAAGTCCAACCGAGTTCTAGGCTTCATACCTTGAAAATGGAACTCTTCACCAGATGGCAACCTAAAGTGAACTTCCTTCTTGAAACAATCAACATGGGCATGGTATGCAGCTAACCAGTCCATCCCTAAGATCACATCAAACTCTCCCATCTCTAATTCAATCAGATCAACTTCTAGTTCCATTTCACCTATGCTTAACGGGCACTTTCTATATATATACATAATAGGAATCGATTCTCTAGTAGGTGTATCTATCACTAGAGGCATCTCTAGCTTTTCAGATTTCAAATTCATTTGCTTCGCCACCCGAGTACTAATAACAGAGTGCGTAGCGCCCGTATCAATCAAAGCATATACATTTCGAAGGCAGAGTCGAAGAGTACCTGCCACCAGATCATTTGAAGCTCTTGCATCTCTAGCCGTCATGGTGAACACACGACCACGGCCTCCACCCTTGTCCTTGTCGCCATCCTTAGCTCCTTGTGCATTGTTGTTCTTCTTTGGTTCTGGGCATTTCCAATGCGGGTGTCCCACCTTATCGCAGTTGTAGCATTTCTTTTCCTTGAACCAGCAGTCTTCGGTCTTGTGCCTTCCCTGGCAGGACTGACACTTCTCGCCCGTCCTTTTATCACGAGCATCATTTTTATCTCCATCTCGGCGGTTATTGTAGCCCTTTGTTCTGGTACTTATTTCCCGCACCTTCTTTTTCCCGCGATGATCATCACTAGCTTTCGCTTGTTATTCCCATCCCGGTTCCACCTCCGGAACTTCCCTTCAACCCAGTCGATTCCTTTTCACTGGCTTTCTTCTTTTCCTCTTTCTTGCTGCGGTAGTTATCAAACTCTTTCTCTACCAACCTTGCCCTGTCCACAATGTCACTGTAAGTTGGCAGCATTAAAGGTGTGATCCTGAACCTTATGCGGTCACTCAATCCCGCTTCAAACTTACGGGCTTTCTGTCCCTCGTTATCAAAGAATGTCGGAGCGAACTCAAGCAACTCCGTGAACTTAGTGCAGTAATCATCTATGGTCATGCTGCCCTGAGTTAGCATTAGGAACTCTGCTACTTTCTCATTGCAGACACTTGCTGGATAATATTTCTCATAAAACACTGTTTTGAACCTGCTCCACGTGAAGGCCTCATCTCCACGTGCAGCTGATGCCCTCTTTTCAGCTTCCCACCACTTAAGGGCCTTACCTTTAAACATGAAGGCTGCGAATACCACTTGTTGCTCTAGCGTGCAAGTCAGCGTCTCAAAAATATTTTCCATATCCTTGATCCAGTCTTCTGGCTTCTCACTCGGCTCTCCAAAGAATGAATCTGGTTTCCTTTTCTGAAATGATTCAAGGGGATCTCTCTGAGTCACTGGTTGAGGTTGTAGTTGCTGCTGCTGTGCTGTCAATCCTTGTACTACTTGGCCAATTCCGGTCATAGTCTGAGCTAAAGTCTGCAGCAAATTGGCCATGTTGGGATCTTGTCCCCCATTGTTTCCAGCGTTGTTCCTTCTGTTGTTTCTCGACATCTGAGGATAACAGGATATCTATTAATATCGCGAATATAAAACATTTTACACTTTCTCGCGCACTATTTACCTTTTTACTTTCACAACTTACGTGAAGGTCGCCTCACTAGGATCGTCATTTAGATAAAGGTCAGCCACCTAGACCTATGGCCGTTTACTTAGGCCAATACTTTCTCATTCTAGTAAATTTTACTATATTCCTTGGGTCTTACTATACCCTTACCTTTATTATTCCTTTATATAAACCGTGTTTTACTTTCATAGGTCATCCCACTAGACCATACTTTCAATTATGTTTGGCCGTCTTCCCCGACCAATCATACATTCATTTCAAAAGATTACTTTGATTCTTCTTTGCCTTGGCCATTTCATTAGTCCGCTTATGCTTGTTTCAATCATTCTACTTAGACCGAAACTAATCTTTCACTTGGCTATTTCAGCAAGCCAATTTTATTCATGGTCTTTTCAATTGACCACTATTTCTTGTTCTAGCTAGTTCATTAGCCACAATTTAAGAACAAAACAATTGACAAGACTATTTGTTAAAATAACTTCAATAACTTTACTAAAAGAACTTTGGAATCCAAACAAAATGAGAGTTCTACTAAAACTAACTGACTAAACTAGCCATCAATACTAAAACAAAATATAATAACTCTAAGTTTCATTCCTTAATCACGGCCCACATTCTTCCTAGGCCTTCCACTAGGGACCCTTGGTGCACTTTTTGAGCCTCTTGGCCTACGAACTGGTGTTTCCTCCAGTTCCTCCTCATCCTAGATCACAATTGGGGCGGCCTCGTTGCCCTCCACTATGACCTCTATCTCTACAGCTTCTTCTTCTTCTTCAGCCACCATGTTCTCCTCTATTGGGGCTTCATTTTCAACTTGGTTCCCTTGAAGGAGATTTGCTGCTACCTGCGGATCCAAATCCTTTACTGCATAGAAATAACGACGTGCGTCGTTTGATATTACATCAAAGTATTTCTTCCACTCCTCCAACTCATCTTTTGTTTTCTCTAGCTCTCTTTCAGCGTTTCTCCATGCCTCATGTAGCCTCTTAACCCTTAAGGAGCACCTCCTAACTACCTTGGAAACGCTCATCCTTGAGTTCCTTCTTAGTCCGTCCATAACCTAAAATCGAAACATCACCATTATTAGTAATCACATCCTTAGGGTTATATAACTATCATTTTAATCGTATAAAGAAAAACATGACAAGATAATTCATCTTAGATTTCTTTCCCAAAACAGTAAGTTTCCATATTTGGAAAGTTTCCAAATTTAGAAAGTTTCCTAATTTAGAAGGTTCCCTAATTTAGAAAGTTTCCTCAACAGTAAGTTTCCCAAATTAGTAACTTCCTCAAAAGTACTATTTCCTTATCAGAGTTCTAAAGCCCATTCTATGTTAAGTACTATTTCTCCTCATAGTCTTAACTTCTTCCTATAGTCTCCCATGTAAACCTAAACCGGAGCTCTGATTACCAACTGTAACATCCCAAATTTTCAAGGTAAAATAATATCCTTTAAATAAATAACATCCGTCCCCAAACTCGGGAAACAACAGTATTAAACCATAATTCAAATACCAACGGCTAGTTCACAACTAATGTTCAAAAAATTTAACGGTACAAAATGGTATTTCAAGTTCCTAACGGCTAGTAACCACCGTCCACAAAACCTCTCGTCATCAATGATGTTCAACTTCAGCTTAACAACGTCTTCTCGTTCTTTGAAATCCTCCCCCTACTTATTACCTGAAGAACAGTAATTAGAGAAAGGGTGAGCGAACAATGCTCAGTAAGTTCATACGGGATCTCTCCGGGTACTAAGGAGATATGACCGGAAGAACGAAATACAATAACATTTTCAAAGATAAGCTCTTCATCACAAGACAAGTTAACCGTACAAATTCAGAACAGCTAACAAGTAGACTTTGTTTTTCAAAAGAGTGTGGCATTTACTTTTAAGTCCGTCAATTCCAAGATAACGTCACCATCTCAGGTGCAATGCCTGATCAGGGCATTTAAGTAAGATTTATCATGATAATCAACTACTTCATTTAAGCAGTACAAAAGTCTAGTTCTTTTTCATTTCAACTAGATTAGCCTACTTAGTCCCTTTCATATCAGACTAAGCGAACGTCTATACCAAATTAAGATATAGCAAAGTTTCAACACGTCTATACCAAATTAAGATATAGCAAAGTTTCAACTTAGTGTTCAAGGTACAAGAACACCATACAATTTCAAAGTTACTTTTGATACCCATTGATTTAAAATATGTCAAAGGGTGAGAGCATTTAAAAGGCGTTCACAACTTTTAAGAATGCAAAACGTTACCGCCACATGGTAACGACTCATGAAGGAAATTCAAGGAATCCTACATTGAAGGATAGAGACAATCAAAAGCTAGGATCGTAATCCCTTACCTTAGCTTTGCGTTATTTTCCCTTGGAATGCCACGTGCACAATCTACAAACACGCAAATAATATTTTCTTAGGGACATGAATTACTTAAATTCTCCGTCCCCATTATCCTTTATTTTACCTTGTTAACCTTATGAGTCCTTCTCTTTAACTTCTTTAGGTTACTATTAATACTAGGGTTTGTACTACCCATTATACTTTATTCCCAAAATACCCTTTTAGGTTTACCAAAATACCCCTAGGGTTTCATTGTTTCTATTCTCAATTAATATGTCTTAGGATTATTTTAATCCCATTAAAACACTATTCACAGCTTGTAAATTCACTATTCAAAGAACACTATTCACAGTTACTATTCACACACTGTTTACACCTTGGAAAATACACACAAAACCCTAGTTTCACACACAAACACACACTGCACCCACCATGTTCACACACACCGAACACACACACACACATTACACACACAAACACACACTGCACATATTCTACACACAGTACACACACACATATGCATAAACACACTCACTTACACGTATAAACACACACACATATATACATATATTTACATACTCCATAATTATCTTCTTTACTTTTAAAATTCTAATTTCTTAAGCCTTAGTTCATCAATATAGTTTTTCTTTTAGGGTTTCCTACCCAAGATTTCTAGATGGAAAAAAACTTAAGAGAATTACTTGGGCTATGTGGAGTACCTTTTTGGTTGATCAAAACCCTTCTTCTTCGATCTCCTCCCTCTCTCCCGAGCTCTCTCTTTCTCTGCGTCTTTTTCCCAAGCCGCCGCCCTCTCTCACTCTGCGATCTCTCTCCTTTCTTTTCTTTTTGTGATCAATAATGAGGGAAGGGTTTAATTAATATATAGTATAGGGTTTTCCCATTCCTTAATTAAAAAGGGTTAACTAACCCAATGATTTTAATTTATTTGGGCCGAACTTAAGCCCAACTCTACCTCTTCAATAAATTTAGCCCAACATTAATAAAAAAAATATTAAAATTTGGGCCGAGTATTACATATATATATATATATAGGAGAGTGCTCAAATGAGAACCACAATTGTGTGAGAACTATGAGAACCAATAACCACCATTAGATTAAAATAGTTGAATGGTTCAGATTAAGAGACAATATGAAGGAAAAGTGGTGGAATTTTTGAAATTTATCTAAAATTTGAGGTAAAAAAATGAGCTGGGCATTCCCTCTTTCTTTGGCTGAGTCACATGTGAACCAATAAAGGGCTGCCACGTCATCAACCAAAATTTCTTTTAAATTTCAAAATAAAATATATCAATAATTATAATTCGAAAAAAAAATCCGAGAACACTGATTTTTTCGTCTCGAAAAGACGAATAAAACTAAATCCCTGAAGATAGGGTTTTGAAAAAAAAATAAAACTGAACCACAATGAAATTTTCAAAATACACTAGCTAGTTACCTACTGTATCCAAGTACAATGTTCAAAATTTTGCTATTTTATCTAAGTATAGCTAATGTATATAAGGAGAACATTCAAAATATATATATTGTATCCAAGTGTATCAACTGTATCCAAGTGAAATATTCAAATTTTAGCTGTTGTATCCAAGTGTGTCTATTGTATCCAAGTGAAATGATCAAAATATAGCTACTGTATCCAAGTGCAATGTCTAAAATTTAGCTACTGTATCCAAGTGTATCTAATGTATTCAAGTGCAATGTTTAAAATTTAGCTATTGTATTTAAGTGTATCTACTGTCTCTGTTAGTGTTGTATGTTATCATTTTATTCAAATTAATAAAGATATAGTTTGATTATTATTGTTGTTCATATTTACTTATAATAACCTGCATCCCTAGTACTTGTGAAGCACTAGTGTAAGTCTAAATGTTCATGGGATGATCATGTTAGACTTATGGGTACTTGTTGGGAACAAGGTACTGGACATGACCCGCTGTATGAGATTTATGTCATGGTCAAATGTCATATATAGATCTCATATTTGTTATGTTATTTGAATCCTTAGATATGAAGTTATTATAGTCTTCCACTTGATGAACATTATGTTTGACATATTCAAATGCTACCTTTAACCAGGAAGTTATAAAGGGTATGATTGGCATAATCAGATTCACATAGGGAAGAATAATAAGCTAAGTTGGATTTGTCCCTCTTCAGAGAGATGTCAAGCTTGGGCCCCTCGTAGAAGGATGTTGATGAAATGTTTGGTCAAACTCAAGTGAATTGATTGGATCAATGTCATTTGGATTATCAACATATTCGGGATCGAGAAAGTATTGAACAATACAAGTTGACTTGTTGACATGTCTTGTGTTCAATGACATCATGGACAAAGGGATTGTGACATGTTCTATGAGGAATACGAACTTGTATATAGTTACACTATTTGGGTAGGTATGACGGTTTGCTAGAACCTAATCATATCTTATGAGTTTATCTTTAAGCCCATTGCCAACTTAGTGTAATCCTATAGGGTCACATACAAATAGAATGAATCATAAAGGATTTAATTGGAATTTAGGGTCGAAGGACCTTTGAGGGATTTTAGGACTTTAGAGGAGAAAACGAGAAACCGGGAAAAATAGGTTGGTCCGGTCGGACCTTGCAAAGGACCCGGCCGGACCCCAAGTGATCCGGGCGGACTGTGTATATGTGTTAGTACCCGACCTGAAAATTAAGCCAGATTTAGTCATGTGAACGCAGATACGAAAATCGTCATAACTTTTGACTCCGGATGAATCACGGAACGCACCGCATATCAAATAGAACGCGAGAACGTGACGAACAAAAATAAAATGCTAAAACATATTAAGTCCTTGATTTATCCGCGTGGCCACTTCTTCCAAATGGGCCACGTGGGCCGTTTTTAGGCCTACGCGCGTTTCCTGACATAAAAACTTGCCTTCCACGTCAAGTTCTCGCAATGGCCGGGCGGCCAGTCTTTCTGTCTCCAGAAATCTATAAATACGGGTCCTCCCCTCCTAAAATCAATCACACAATTCATTCTACGAGTTCCACAGTCAAAACTGACAAGGAAACTTTAGTTTAAGCCTTTTCGGCACCCTTGAAGCCTCTTCGAATCTTCAAGAAGCTTCAATCATAGTTCTTGCCGATCAAGGTGAGTCTTCTTACTTTTCTTATTATGTTCTTGTTATATTCTTAGGCTAGATCTATTTTATGCATGTTTTCATTATGTTTATTCATTCATATTCATATGTTCTTCATGCGTTCTTCATGTTCATAGTCTTAATGCATAATAAATGCTATAACTAGGGTAGAGATTTCATGATGTTCATTCATATATATTCATGAATTCTTTTATTTTATGTAGATTTGTTCTTATACATTCATAACATGCTAGATCTAGGATTGTAATCCCCTATTTATGTGCACATGCCATAGCCTATGATGATCCTAGGGTTTCATCAAACCCTAATACGATCTAGGAACTTCTTCTAACCCTGATCTTTCCCCTCTATATGCATGATCCCGCTTCATCATCCCCATTCTAATTCATCAATGAACTACACCGACCTGAGCTTCTCATGATGAGAAGAATGTAGGCAATCTTCGGATCCGATCTCAAACACTAACACACACACATTGATCATGATAGAAAGACCGATTCGTTGGGCAATAGGAGTGATAACATGAATATTCTTCTCTTATTGTAATTTGACCACCGAACCCTATTATTCTCATAAGTGTTTTTCTCAATGTTTTAACAACAAATAAAACAACGTGGCGACTCCCGTTTTCATCTCACGTATTCCACAGTGGCAACTCCGCTGGGGACTTATTTTCGAAAAACCTTTTTTCAAAACTTAAGAGGGTCTAACTTTCATAAACTTCGTGATTTTGTGTGTGTTCTAACTGCCCCGCGCACCCCTTTTCTGCAAATCTGTTTCTAACGATTTCCTGCAGGTTTATGTGTTTATATCATGTTTAAATGTTCTAGATCTACTCTATTATGTTCACTTTATGCTTAAATTCTATTATTATGAATTGTTATGCTATTAGACTCCTCTCGTGCATTGCATATCATTCCTAAAAATACGTAATCAAATGGCACACTACCACTAGTCCGTGTCACACTGCACACCCTACTGGATACTCCACTGAGTGCATAGATTTTGGTGATCCTGTCGCCTTTATCTTCGTGGCACCCGGGCTATCTAACTCATCGTGTTCGCTCCCGAGCCGTTGAGGTTAATCCTTGTTCATTTCTAAACCATTCACTTTGATCGAGTTAAGAACACTTATCAAAACAAGTAATCCCAATCTTACTAAAATCATTCATCATGTTGCGTGTGTCTACCCTAGATCAACTCTAAGTCAACCTTCGACCCGTCTAGGTCAACCTAGTCCACTCTAGATTGACTCTAATCAACCCTTGACTCGTCTAGGTCAACTCTAGTCAAACCTTAGACCCGTCTAGGTCAAACCGTCTAGGTCAACCTAGTCTACCCTAGATCATTCTAGTCAATCCTTCGACCCGTCTAGGTCAATCCGTCTAGGTCAACCTAGTCCACCCTAGATCAATTCTAGTCAACCTTCAACCCGTCTAGGTCTACCCGTCTAGGTCAACCTAGTCCACCCTAGATCGACTCTAGTCAACCCTTGACCCGTCTAGGTCAACCCTAGTTAACCTCTGACCTTCCTAGGTCAACTTACTCAACGACATCCCGTCTAGGTCAAGCTTTGGCCAACTTTGGTCAACCGACCTACCTCTAACCATCTAGGATTCCCCACCATCTAAACCCATCTAGGTCAACTTTTGACCTCCTAAGTCCACTTCTACTCGCTTAGGTCAACCCTATCGTAACCAACTTAGGTTAACCACCTTGGCCCGTCTAGGTCAACCCGTCACCTTGACCCGCCTAAGTCAACCCTTGACCCATCTAGGTCAATCCTTCATCTTGACCCCACCTTTAGTCAAGCTAGCCAACCTTAGATGACCTACCTCTTAGCATACCATGTCAAACCTTATCCAACTCGCTTAGGCTAAGACCACCTTACCTAGGGTCCGTCCACCCATACCTAACTAAGGACCGAGTCATCTCCCCTTACTTTTGGACCTCTACGGTCATCTTATAATTCTTATGGTTTTCAAAATCACTGACCTCTTTGGTCACTATCTCACTTGTTTTACTTAACCGAACTACGGTGACCTGAGCTTCTCACATCAAGAGGAACGTAGCAGCTCCGCCCTGTCAAACTTTGGTCTTTTCATTCAAAGAACATTTCAAAATACAGAGATCGAGTCTTTTTTTATAAAAATGATTTTATAACGATGCCTTGTCATTAATTATGAGTCTAATTTAATTCAAAGACTTAACTTCTCCACCACCACTACAGAATCCTGCATCATGTCTGCCGAAGGGATCAACACAGTCACAAACGTCGCTACCACCCAAGATCTCGAGACAACTCTCTACTCCAACAACGTTCTCAATGAGCAAATGGCCCACTTCAACGCCATCCTCAATGAGAAAACAGTACATCTGAACACCGCTCTCAATAAGCAATAAGTCTTCTATGAGAACTATCCTCACAAGCAAGCAACCCACTATGAGACTATCCTCAATGAGCAAGCAACCCTCTCCAGA
>JAOWBW010002924.1:0-47772 GCA_026119855.1 Campanula takesimana
TTCAGCTTCTTGTTAAAAGGTTAGAATTTTTTCCATTCATTACTGGGTATTCTACTTGTAATTTCTTTTTACTCACTCCGCCCCAAAATGACTATTCAAACTTTTTCAGGATATGAACACTTGCTTCCTAGCCATGTTTTGGTTGTGCACTTTTTAAAGCCTAGATTGTAGAAATGAGAAGTGATAAGACCGATCATCACAGACCCGAGCCGGACCCGGTTCAAAGCCAGTTCAAGCGAGTCGACTACACCGAACCGGATACCCGCGAGCGAGCAAGCCCGAGAGACCCGGGCTCCCTGATAACCATAACCGAGATAACTCTGCCTCCCGCTATCCTAAGGGTCCCGTGTTGATCACTCAACCTCCTGCCCGGAGCCCGCGGTAGCCAGCTGTCACAAACGTACAACAGACGTTACATGTTCGTACCTGACATACCATAACGGTTGGTGGTGGAACCATGATTCCCTGACAACACGCCACGTTCTCAGCCACTCCCCTGGCCGAACCAATGAAGACCTGCCGCGTGTCCATCCGGTACAAGGGCGGTTAGTACCTTAAACCTACCTCCTCCTTCTACTCATATAAATACTCCTATCCGCCCCCAAGGGCCAGGTACGTGCTCTATCCTATTCACACACACAAGGCTTTCACAAGCTTTCTACTTAGGTTTTCCTCAGAGATCTTACTCTCACACCCGAGGGCCTAAGCCGGATTCCAACCCGGCCTTGGTCTTAACGGTGTTCTTGTCTGTGTTGTGATCAGGATCAAGAGACAGCTAAATAGGAGTTCCATCTCCGTGACCCCAGATTCACAGGGCGTCATCAGTGGTTCCATTGCCAGGAATCGAAAATCTTCCTAGTGCAATCTTCTTGCTTCGTTTGCTTTTCCAATCTAATTCATTCCAAATCCTCATCTAGCTCTTCCGTCTTTCACGGTTCTAAAAGGGTATCCATCTTTTCTGTTGATTCTTGACATACAAAATCTTCACAATGACTGGGAAATAAGTGAACCCAAATGCTAGCCCTTCGGGACAAGTGCCCCAGGGATCAGTCTTTGCCAGACTGGGAAATAAGACTCTTAGTGGCAACTCCTATACCCCTTCTCAAAGGGCAAGGAGAGAGGCAGATCTGAGAGATCGTATAGAAACCTCTAAAGCTCTCAAAACTCAAAAAACTCCCGTCACTCCCCTCACCCCTGATCAAATCCAGAAGAAAATCCAGATCCTGACGGACAGGCGAAATATGGTACCGGAAGGGCTTCAGTTGAATCTAGCCCTGGAGGAGCTGTTCAACGCCGAGGCCAATGTTGGAAGCCCCCCTGAAAAGTCAAAAACCCATGATCTAACAGGCTCTAAGAGCAGGGCCAGTAGGATTGTAAGAGGAAAAATGCGGAAAAATCCTCGTAGATGATGACGAGGAGAGAGGAGAGGAAGAAGGGGAGAGTGAGGAGGGAGAATCACAGCCCAGAAAGACTAGAGGCCAATCTAAAAGAAAGGCAATTGTTAAAAATGATGATAAAATTACAGAAACCGTAAAAAGGGCTAAAACGGGGGACATAATGGATCAAAAGTTCCAAAGAATGATCGCGGAGTTATGGGAGTCCAAGCAAAACGTAACAAAGTGCGTTGGACCCATAGACGCTTTCGCATCATGGATCAGTGATTCCCCGATCCAAAGAGGAAAGGTGCCCACGCTAGACGCGTATGACGGCTCATCTAACTCAAAAAGCCATGTTGGGCGATTTGAAGGGCAGATGGCTCTGTTCTCAACAGATGAGGCCGTGAAGTGCAAAGCCCCCGCCTCCACCTTTAAAGGGAAGGCGTTGGGGTGGTTATTGGCCCATAAACCACGCTCTATCTGCAGCTACGAGCAATTGCGAACTTCATTCTTGAACTCGTTCGCGGGCGCTGGGGAGGCCGCAAGACCAAAATTGAACCTGTGCGGCGTTAAGCAATATCCCAGGGAAAACACGAAGGCATACATCACTCGGTTCCGGAAAATGACTGAGCAGATTGTGGATTTAACAAAGAACGACATCGAACTGTGCTTCTTAGGGGGATTAACATCCCATACTTTGAGGCATGAGTTTGCTTGCCGAAAACCCGACGGGACAGAAGAGATGTATAACAGGGCGATCGCTATGGCCGGAGTAGAGCCCGCATTTATGGCTGACGCACGCAGGAGCGTAAGGGAAAGAATCGAGCCCGCCCATGATCCTCGCCATCACTCAGGCTACGCGGGAAACAACGGTGGCCGAGGAAGAGGCAGACCGAGGGGCATGCCCAATTTTAAAAGAGGCGATGACAGTGCTTTCACCCCTTTGATCGCACCAAGAACTGAGATATTGCGGGCAGAAGCCTTGCCTCCACCACCTCCACTGGAGAGGAAGCCTTACGAGGCGAACAAAAAGAAATGGTGTGGATACCATGAAAGCCACGGGCATACTACGGATGACTGTTTCCAGTTAAAGAAAATAATACAGCAAAAGGTGGAGGCCGGGGAATTGAAGAAATTGATCACGGGGTCCAGCAGTAAAGGAGAAGCCCCGCGGGGAAATGTTCAATACGTCAGAGACAATGATGCAGACGGGGAAGGACGTTATGACATCCAGTACATAGGAGAGGAAGCCCCAAGCAATACCCAACTTTCCGCCCAGATCAGACGACTGGAAAAAGTATTCCTGATACCCACTTATCCGCCCGAGCAAGAGGAAATGATCGGTTTCAGAAGGAGTGAACTGGCATCCACCCTTTTCCATTCAACACAACCGTTAACAATCAAAATGGCTATAGGAAGGGCGGACATTGGAAGAGTCCTCATTGATACCGGGGCTTCACGGGACATACTTTACTTCCATTGTTTAGAAGAAATGGGGATGTCCGAGGCGCACTTAACCCCATATGCGGGCTTGTTGGAAGGGTTCACGAATCATACGGTCTACGCAAAAGGGACCATTGACTTCGAAGTGACCATTGGAGAGAGGTCGTTCGAGAAAATAGCCCGTGTCACGTTCATGGTGATCGCTCTGAAATCCCAATACAACGCAATCTTGGGAGTAACCGCACAAGCCGCCCTTGGAATAGTGGCCTCGATCCCTCACCAAAAATCAAGTTCAGTACCCCCGCGGGATCGCGTGTATTGAGAATAAGCCCGAGCTCTTCCTCAAAGTAATAGAGAGGAAAAGGAAGGAAAGCGCAGCAAGGCAAAGACAGGGAAGCCCGAGGGAGGCAAAAAAGGCCAAAGCAAGTGAAAAGGAGGTCGCAGGCGCGGCCATGATCGGGACGTTGTCTTTCCACTCTACAAGGGCAGAATTCAAGCGAAGCAGGAGAGCCCGCCGTGTAGCCGCGGAAACCGAGCACATTAATATTGTAATTGATTCGCTGTATGACCGAGAAGTGGCAGATATTCGCCCCAATGATGCCTTGGAAGATGTGGTCATAAATCCGGCATACCCCGAGCAGACAATAAAGGTCGGGCTAGAGATCCCCACGGACGAAAGGAAGGTGTTGATAGAATTGTTGAGAAGAAGCCTAGACGTGTTCGCCTGGACCGTAGAGGATATGGAGGGGATAAGCAGAGAGGTGATCGAGCATGAACTGAATATCGATCCCACATTTACCCGAGTCCTCCAGAAAGAAAGATACTTTTCACCGGAGAATAAAGCGGCGATCAGAATCGAGATAGATAAGCTGCTGAAAGCAGGAATCATAAGCCCGATCAAATATCCGAGGTGGTTAGCCAATGTCGTCATGGTAACCAAGGCAAATGGAAACTGGAGAATGTGCGTGGATTTCACCGATTTAAACAAGGCGTGCCCTAAGGATTGTTACCCTCTCCCCGGATCGATCAATTAGTAGACTCTATCGCCGGCCATAGGGTATTGAGCTTTATAGATGCATACTCGGGCTATCATCAAATCAAAATGAAGGAGGCCGATGTTCCGTCCTGCGCTTTTTACGGTGCGGGAAAAACTTACACTTTCAACAACATGCCGTTCGGCCTCAAGAATGCGGGCGGTACATATCAAAGAATGGTGGGAATCATTTTCGACGATCAGTTGGGCCGAAACCTGGAAGCGTACATCGACGATATGGTTATCAAGACCAAGGAAACCTCTCATGATATCGATGTGGCAGAAACCTTCACCAGCCTCCGGAGAAACAATATGAAACTTAACCCATCCAAATGCGCCTTTGGAGTAAAGGCAGGGAAGTTTTTAGGCTTCATGGTGAACCAGAGAGGGATAGAGGCAAACCCGGAGAAGATCATGGCGTTAATAAACATGCAACCCCCCAGATGTGTTAAGGAGGTACAGAAGCTGAATGGCCGCATCACGGCCCTGGGGAGGTTCATCGCCAAGTCAGCAGAAAAATGCCTACCTTTCTTTAAAACTTTGAAAGGAGGAAAAAATGAGGGTTTTGAATGGAACGAGGACTGCCGGAATGCTTTTGAGCAAATAAAAGCTTACATGGGAAAGCCGCCGCTGTTGAGCAACCCCGTTTTGGGTGAAGAGCTCTACGTTTTCCTGGCCGCAACAGATCACGCTGTGGCTACGGTTTTGGTAAGGGAAGAAGACGACCTTCAGAAGCCTGTGTACTATGTCTCCAAGGCATTATCCGCGGTAGAAGGGCGCTACTTGAACATTGAAAAGCTGGCTTTCGCCTTGCTTATAGCCGCTCGGAAGCTGCGGGCATACTTCATCGCCCACCCAATCACGGTTTATTCGGATACCCCGCTGAAGAAAGTGCTCCATAAGCCCGAATCCTCGGGAAGAATGCTGTCATGGTCTATAGAACTGACTGAGTTCCAAATTACTTACTCCCCGCGAAAGACAATCAAGGCACAAGCACTGGCGGACTTTGTGGCAGAAACTACGTTTGAAGTAAAGGAAAGCGAAGCGGACAAAGTCCAGCCCGATAAAGCAAAGAAAAAACGGGGCAAGAAGGCCATGGATGATGGGGAAAGACCGGAGAATTGTTGGTCGTTAAGCGTTGATGGATCCTCGGGAAAAACTGTTAGTGGCGCCGGAATCCTATTGATCGCCCCAGAAGGTCAAAGGTTTAAACGAGCCTTGAGGTTTAAGTTCGCGGTTTCCAACAACCAAGCCGAGTACGTGGCATTGATAGCGGGATTGGAGTTAGCCCGGGACATGAAGGTTTCTAATTTGATCGTGAAGAGCGACTCACAGCTAGTGGTAAATCAGGTCAAAGGGGAATATGAGACAAATCACCCGGTGCTGCTCAAATACAAGGAACTTGCAGCAAACCTGTTAAGGGAATTCGAGTACCACGAGCTGACCCAAGTTAACCGGGCTGAAAACTCCGAGGCGGACTTGCTTTCGAGAATCACAAACGAAGACATTGCAAAGCTTAGCGTGGACTGTTGGATAGAATTTACGGAACGCCCGGCCATTGACAGAGTAGAGATCCACCAAATAGGGGAGCCCGAGAAGGATTGGGTAGACGAGATTATGCAATACATAGAGAAGGAGATCCTTCCCAGCCATCCGGATCGAGCAAAAGTTTTGAGGAGACAAGCCGCTAGATACACGGTCATTGACGACGTGCTCTACCGAAGGTCTTTTACCAAACCCCTGCTGAGGTGTGTGAAATCCGAGACCATTACCAACTTGTTATACGAAGTTCATGAGGGCGTGTGCGGAGGGCATCCCGGTGCCCGAACACTATCCGATAAAATCAGATTCCTCGGGTATTACTGGCCGACAATGAAAAAAGATGCAGAGGAATATGTCCGCAAATGTGATCAATGCCAGAGATTCGCCAACATACCAAGGCAGCCATCCACGGAGCAGAGCCTGGTAGTCCCAACTTGGGCATTTGATATGTGGGGGATTGATTTGATTGGGCCTTATCCCAAAGCGCCCGGCGGAGCGCAAATGGTAGTGGTCGCAGTAGATTATTTCACAAAATGGGTAGAGGCGAAGGCACTAACTAGCACGACTGAAGCAAGTATTATCAAGTTCATCCACGACCATATATTCTGTCGGTTTGGTTTGCCGCGGGCTATCGTCTCCGATCATGGACCCCAGTTCCAAAGCAAGTTTACGGCGGAATGTAAGAGACTCAACGTAGAACATCGGCAATCCTCCGTCGCAAGACCGCAGGGAAATGGACAGGCCGAGGCCGCAAATAAGTTGCTTATGACCGCTTTGCACAAAAATTTGAAGGGAAGGAGTGGTCGCTGGATGGAAGAGCTCAGTACTGCTTTATGGGTTGTCCGAACCACAACGAGGAACTCAACGGGAGAGACTCCTTTTTCCTTGACATATGGATCAGAGGCGGTCGCGCCTGTAGAGGCAGCCCTACCCACCTACAGAGTCGCCCATTTTGATGAAACAAGGAATGAGGAAGCCCGGAGAAAAGACTTAGATCTTCTTGAAGAAAAACGGTTGGAAGCACGAGCAAAGATGGTCAATTATAAACAGAAGGCCAAAGCCCATCATGACAAAAGGGTGAACAAGAGGTCATTTTCCGTGGGAGACTGGGTATTGAGAAAAGTCGAAGTCACGGGGAGACAGCCCGGGTATAACAAGCTCTCGCCCAACTGGGAAGGGCCTTATCAGATTGCCCGCGTAATCAAAGAAGGGACTTACAGACTCCTCACCAAAGAAGGGAAGGACTTAAAGAACGCTTGGCACAGCGACCACTTGAAGAAGTATTACCCTTGAAGATTGTATTTCCCCCCCTGTTATTAGAAATCCGCCCATTTTCTATCTTACGCATTGTAATTTTGATGTACGGCTCTATGAGCGGAAAAAAGATGAAAGATCAATAATATTATGTTTGTCCCATTGAAATGAAAGATCTTCATGAATCCTCATGCACGATGCGCGGTCATACGCCCTTGAGCTAGACCGTGAGCCCGCCAAGGGAAATACCGTTGCATGAATCCTCATGAACGATGCGCGGTCATACGCCCTCGAGCTAGACCGTAAGCCCGTCAAGGGAAATACCGTTGCATTAATCTTCATGCACGATGCACGGTCATACGCCCTCGAGCTAGACCATAAGCCCGCCGAGGGAAATAATAATGAATACCAAACAAAGTGTTCAAGAAAGAACAATAAATGCTTGGCAATTCCAAGGCAGCCAGCAAAAAGGGCAATAAAATACAACGAAAGTAAATGACAAGGAGATATGGGGATCAAAAGAAGAGCAATTAAATACATTACAAAATCAGATCAAAATGGAGTCAAATGTTCAAGTTCATGGAATCTAATACTATTACAAAAAGGTCCCAGGACGCAGCCCGGTCTGATCTTCAACTGGCCGGCGGCGGGTTGACTTCCACTTCTGGAACAGAATCAGAGGCAGTATGGTCAGCTGCAGAACGAGCCAGAGCTTCAGAGGCTTCGGCTAGAGCGGAGGCAAAAGTTGAAAAGGGAAGAACAATACCTTCGACGAAGGGGCCATTGGGGCCAAATACCTTCTCCAGAGCCGCGGCCAGAGACAAGGCGGATTCATCACCTGTAAACCGCAAGTCATCTATCATTTTGATCAAGGGTTGAACGGTTACAGGTGAAACCGGAGGCAGAGCATTCCGAACCGACTCGGGCAAGGCCTCAAGCTGATGATCGGCAAAAGGCACTAAGGAATGACCATTAAAGCATTCCGGATCCGTGGCCACGATAGAACAAATGATAGTGATCTCTTGAGCAGTATATTTCCCCGTGGCCGCCAGATTCCGGGCAATAGTGTGCACCGCCTGTTCATACTGCTCATTGCCCGCGATGGATAATTTTTCAGAGTACTCTGCGGACTCTTTGAATTCAGCAACCGCCTTGCCCCTCTCCTCCTCCAAGACCCGCTCTCGTTCATTCTCATAGCGCATTTGGTCAAGAAGTTTACCGTCCATCTCGTCCACTCTGTTGGACAGCTCCTCGGATTTCTTCCTCTCCGCCTCCAAAGACCTCAGGAGCTCAGTATTGCGAGCATCAACACTCGCCTTCTCAGCCTCAGCCCGCTCTTTGGCTTCTCGAGCAACTGCCAGATCACTACTCAATTTAGATACCTCCTTGGCCGCGCTAACGATCTTCGCATCTTTGCTCTTTAATTCCTGGCCAGCGCTCTCCACAGTCTTGGTCAACTTTTGGATCTCCTCCCTCGCCGCCATCAGCTCAGTATTCCTCGCCGCGATCACGGCGGCATCAGCCTCATGTTGAGTCCGCAGATAGATAACCTCGTTGGCAATCTGCAAATAACAAGTGTGATTAGACTACGGGGCGGAGAGAAGCGCGATATATGATCCAAGTAAAAAACGAACCTCGGTCAAACACAGGCCCACGTTGCCCGTGGCGGCGATAGGATTCGAAGCAGCCAAAACCTTCTGTTGATAATCTGGAAAATAGAGACGGTGCATCAGCCCATCACCAACGTAGGCATTAGCGCTCCAGCGGCTATGGAGATCCACCCCATACACCTCAGGGGCCTTGGCTATCTTAAGCCCAAAATCCCGGGCGCGCTCTCTATCCTCAATTGACTCCACCAGAAACAAATTGGAGCATAGGGTCCCTCTCGAAGGAGATAAGACCGTAAAATCGCCGGAGGAAGAGCCAACCCTCTGATATTTATCCCTCTGAGGGGACGTTGGATCCCCGATAGCAGAGCGTTTCTTCGTAGGCTCGGGAGCAGATAAACCTACGCCAGAAGCATGGGAAGAGTGGCCGGTTCCAATCACAGTTTTACCGCGGCCAGCGCCTTGGCGGGGATTCGGAGGCAGGTTCCGGGTCAGTTGCGGCTAAGAAACCACCGCTCCGGACTTATCAACCTTGTCCGTGACAGGGATCTTGACCCCAGGAGCCTCCACCCTTTTCATAGCATCAGCTCTCCTTTGCTTTTCAAGAGCTGCGGCTTTCCTAGCCGCGACCTTGATTTCTGCTGCGGATTTGGGAGGCATCGTGTCGGTTGGATCTGCGAACAAGAACAGCAGTCAGATAGATAAAAACAAAGCGAAAAAAGACAAGAAAATAGCATGAAAGTGTACAATGAAAGAGACCGAGTAAACCAGGGTCTGGACAAGTCTCCCCGAATTACAGGCAGAGCAATCAGAAAGGAAAGCAAATGATTGATGAACTTTCTAATCAGGATCTCGCAACAGAGGGGCCATGATAACCCTAGGCTCGGGGCCAGAAACGAGCCTCGGGGCCACCCCGGCGAAGGTCAGGAGCTCTTCATCGCTAATAATTGCTGAGACATCGTAAACTTGAGGAGTCTCCACAACCGACTGGTTGTCCAGGGTAACCCTCTTCGTAAACCGCGCAAGATAGGCCTCCATCGCCGCGCTCAGATCTCGGCCTTCTTCCAGATCAGGAAAATTTTGGCGGGACATCGAAATCGGTGCTAAATTGTCAGGGCGAGGGAATGGCCATCCTAAACGGTTCTGAATAACGAAGGGATATCTTTGCCACTGATCGAACTTGTTAGTAGCAGCGGAAAAAATCTTCTCTGACCGCGGTTTGGTCTTTAAGCTCAAGCAGCCTGCAGTGACTTGATGGGTGAAGTAAATATGGAGTGCGGACAAAGAAGGCTCATACCCCAACATGCAGCTTACGACTATAAAGGACACCAGATAGCGAATGGCATTCGGGGTCAAGTCCATAGGGAGGCAATGGGTGAACTCAAGAAATTCACAAATAAATGGATCCAAAGGAAGGCGCAACCCATTTTCGAACTGAGCCGGGTAGAATATGCAGGCAAGGTTCTCGGCCCGGATCAAGGGAGGAGTCATTGATTTCCCACCCATAAGAGACTCGTATTCAATAAGACCGTAGACAAGATATACTTTGGAGTCGACGCGGAACTGCGACAAATACTCATCACCATCATCCTCCTCGCTCTCGTCCCTCAAACCCGCGCCAGAGCTAGACGCACCTACTTGACTGGTCCTCCTGTTATCAGGGCCCTCAGGAAAGGAATCTACGATCCTAACGGGGGAGCGAAGCAAGTTGACCTTGCGAGCAGTATCAGGGGCCAACCTCTCCAATTGCCCGCGTGAGTCCGATTGAGTATCCGAAGAACCATCTCCCACGACATCACGGGCAGGTTCGTCCAATAAGAATTCATCGCCATCATCAGCCCGCTCTGAAGCATCCCCGCTGCTGGTCACCTCAATCACCCCAGCGTCCACGGAAACGTCACGGTCATGGCCTTGAACGGGCAAATCGTCATCCAGAGGGACATCCAACCAAGACTGAGCATTAGAGCCGCTTGCAGACACGCGGTCTCCACCTAACCTCACCAACCTTCTAGCATTACCGGCCATATCTACATTATCGGGGAATCGAGTTAAAACCGCTTTCACAAAAACCCCTAACTGTTCCTCGCCCCCTATTACCCTCATTCTCCCCGAATCAAAATGGACTGAGGGGCCTGTCTCCCACAGCAGGGGTAGGATCTAAGAGTCCCACTCATAGACTATCCCTATGGTCATAAAAGAATCCAGGGAAAGCCTTTTCTAGGCATTTATCAGGTACCGGTAAATCCCTCCCGTTCGTCTACAACAACCGAAAAGGTCCGGACGGAGCATTCTCCCCAGGTCCAATTCATCCATAATCACAGTCAGAGGTTTTTTCAACAAAACTTTATAAAATCAAAGATGGACCCAGGATTCCTAATAAAGAGACAAGTTAACCGGTTAGAAATCGGAGACTCGGTGGTTAAAAGTTAAAAGCTTGGTTCGTGATGTTAAAAGTTATGAAAACACGGCGTTTTAAGTTTCTACCCCCGATGAACGGTGGAGAGGACCGAAGGCGAAAAGTTAGCAATCAGAAACCAGTGACGAAAATAAAAAAGGAAGCACTACCTGTTAAATCGATCGAGTTAAGGAAACAGAAGAAGCAAATCAACGTCGTTATCAGCAATATTTCTCTCAAGAGCGATGGCCAAAGATTAAAAATACCGAAGGTCTTTGAATAAGCCAGTTAGGGTTATTTATACCCCCAGAATGGGTCGGGTTTTGTCCAAAGATCCGGAACGACCCGGCATAGACCCGGAAAACGAAGAGGCGGGAATCAGCTTTTTTCGAATTCCAATGACGGTTCACATTTAATGAGCGTGCTCCTTGTCATATCAAGGACCTGACAGCTACGTCACTAGCCTGACTCGAGGGGCCCACTGTCCTGTCCTCAACCACCATCGTAAGACTCCCGTCCCATGGTATTCCATGCCCGTATTTACTACAGTTTGCCCGGGCCGAGCCATGGAAATGTAACTCCTCGTGCCGCTAATAAATAAGCTAACCATCGGAGTTAGGGGCCACTGATAAGACCGAGCATCACAGACCGGACCGGACCCGGTTCAAAGCCAGTACAAGCGAGTTCGACTACACCGAACCGGATAAGCCCGCAAGCGAGCAAGCCCGAGAACTCCGGGCTCCCTGATAACCATAACCGAGATAACTCTGCCTCCCGCTATCCTAAGGGTCCCGTGTTGATCACTCAACCTCCTGCCCGGAGCCCGCGGTAGACAGCCGTCACAAACGTACAACAGACGTTACATGTTCGTACCTGACATACCATAACGGTTGGTGGTGGAACCATGATTCCCTGACAACACGCCACGTTCTCAGCCACTCCCCTGGCCGAACCAATGAAGACCTGCCGCGTGTCCATCCGGTACAAGGGCGGTTAGTACCTTAAACCTACCTCCTTCTTCTACTCATATAAATACTCCTATCCGCCCCCAAGGGCCAGGTACGTGCTCTATCCTATTCACACACACAAGGCTTTCACAAGCTTTCTACTTAGGTTTTCCTCAGAGATCTTACTCTCACACCCGAGGGTCTAAGCCGGATTCCAACCCGGCATTGGTCTTAACGGTGTTCTTGTCTGTGTTGTGATCAGGATCAAGAGACAGCTAAATAGGAGTTCCATCTCCGTGACCCCAGATTCACAGGGCGTCATCAATTTGCGCAATTCAATGTGGGTTGAATGGATGAGAAGATTTATTTGCGCAATCAAATGGGGGTTAATGGATGGCTAAGTGTTTGATTACATATGTGAAAGAAAGGAATTGTAACTCTTCTTTTATATCGTTTATAGGTTTATAATTTTGTGCATGCTTTTCTTTTGTAAAAATATAACATTGTTTGTGTCATTAGTTGGAGATTTTTCTTTTGGTTGTGAGAATTTAGTGCTTTGCATCCTATATTTTGGATTTGAAATGAAATTTCTATTAATGAGATTATGTCGGATTACTACGCGAAAAAAAAAGGCAAATTTTCGACCCCCTTCCCTTAGAATCCTAGCTTCGCCACTTCAGTTGCTTGAGTCCCCACTTCATCAATATTGGTCCCATACAAGAATTCTATCTGCATTGCATCAGTTGCTTGAGTCCCCACTTCATCAATATTGGTCAAAACTTGAATTCTAAACAAAATAATTATCAATACATGTAAAAGAAGAAAATACCATTGAATCAATGAAGACCACGATTACTTCTTTGCCGACAAAACTTTGGTACCCTAATTCCCCAAAAACTCATTAAAAGTAAACAGCACACCTGCACATGGGCTTTTAAGGACTTGGTGTATTATGTAGGCCCAACAATAGAAACACATTTACGTGACTAGTGGACAAAGTAAAACCTCCACTTAGGGCATCTCCAATGGACACTATATTTCACACTATAACACTAAAATGCCCACTATTCATCCATCCAATGGACACTATATTTTACACCAAATTTGGTGTAAATGAATAGTGTTACACCAAATTTGGTGTAACACTATTCATTTACACCAAATTTGGTGTAATAGCTTCACTTGTCACATTTACGCCTCATTTTTTACAATTAAACTTTTAGTTTTCTGCATACACGCCCTACTTTCCAGCTCATTTTATTTTTAATAATCAACTCAAATTAAATGAAGTTTGACTAAATTATGAGCAAATTGACATCATAATTTTTTGTTAAGCACCATAGTGATTTTGTTGCCATTCTATTTATATTTATATTTATATTTATTTTAATGAATAAGGTAGCTATAAATTGATTTATTAATAAAAATAAGAAATTAACTAGTGCCACTATATTTAATTTGAAATTTATGTGGCATTATATATCAATGACACTATTATTTGAATTAGCCTCACTTAGTGTCTAAATTTTGGATGTCACTGTATTCATTATGTAGTGTCATTTTCAATAAATGACACAAGAAATTAGATATATAGTGTCATTTGACATTAAATAGATATAAATTAAATGTCACTATATAAACATTCAATGTCATTTACTTACGTAATGCCACTAACTTGATGCCATTATAGCCCTTTTTTCTGTGTGATATAATTAGACTAATAAAAATCTAAAACATCTATTCTTCTCTGAAAAGAGGAAGAAAAACTCCTCTCATAACCGTTGTCTCTCCCTTGTCGTCTTCTTCATCAGACAGATTTTTGGATCGTCTTTCTCTTACATATTTTGTGGTTGTTCTTCAGCAACACAATTGTTTGTAATCTCAATTTGTTGAGATTACAAACAATTGTGTTGTTGATTTTAAATGTTAAATTAGAATTTCATGTTCAAATTTCCCTTTTTGTTTCTTTGTATTTGATGCTTAATAAAATCGAATACTATGATTTCTCTCCGTTGGTTGAGAGCCTTGTGTGTTCTCTCCTTGTTGAGAGCCTTGTGTTTTCTCTACTTGTTGAGAGCCTAATATTTCCTCTCTTTTTGTTGAGAGCCTTGGATTATGATTTACAATTTTGTTTTTCACAACTTCTTAATTTTGTTGTGTTTGGGAAGCTTGGTTGGCGTCCACACGTCAATTCATACTTCATCCGTCCCAGAGTATATGTCTGCCTTTCCTTTTTAGTATGTCCTAGAGTATATGTCCACTTTCTAAAATGACCACTTTGTTTTTACTATTCTTCCCACTCATTCTCTCTCCTACTTACTTTATACTCACAACACCAATCAACTTACTATTCATTCCACTCATTAATTCTCTCTCCCACTTTACTTTTATACTCACAACACTTACATCACTTCCACCATTTCTTAATCTCTGTGCGAATGGGGGAGGGTAGACATATTATCTGAGACGGAGGGAGTAGTATAATTGCAATACAGTTGTCGAACACCATAAATTTCACTGTTTGTTGAAAGAAAATCAAGATTGGTACAATTATTGGTTGCATTTGGGATGACCCTCCAAATTTTGTAATGTGTCATCTCGATGTTTGCTTGTAATACCATAAGATTTTACTTTGCTTCAAAATAATAATAAAAATTATAATAAATAAAAATCAACAATACTATCTATATTTAACTTTTCATTAAAATAAATAAATCAAACTAAAATTATTGCTCAAGTTCATTTGTAACAACGATAAGATAAGTAAAATTATACATTTGAGACCGAGAGTAATATAATTAACTAGTTTCATGTTTTAGATTTCCACTAACAAAAATAAAAATGCGACTAACATTTTCGGACCAAGAACTGGTGATAGCTTCGCTACTGCGGTTACACTAAATTTGACCATTTCCCTTCTTTTTTTTTTTTTTTCTAAGATATTGACCGAATTTTCAAACAAATTAATTAAAAAATAATTATGTACTCCTTCCGTCCCAACTAAGCTTCCTACTTTCCTTTTTGGTTTGTCCCAAACTAAAGTTCTTAGTTGCTTTATTACCTAAAATGAACAATAGGACCCACTTGTCATTCTCACAACAAAAACTTTTTACCCACTTTCTCTCTCATACATTTTCATATTTCACTTTTCATACTCACAACATTTACTTTTTCTTAATCTCCGTGTAACTTAGAACCTTAGTCCGGCACGTAGAGAGTATGATATATAATTACTTAGACCATGGGCAATAAAGTAGTTGAGGAGGGAGTTGAGAGGGAGTTAGTTAGTTTAGTTGGTGTAATAGGGGGTTGAGAGGAGGGGTTGAAGGGGTAGGGGTTGAGAGTTCTCAACCCGGTTGAAGAAAATCGAGGGGGACCACACATTGCCACGCGTCAGCTGCCGATTGGGCCGACATGCGCGCGTGGCTTACACGCCCAAACAAGGCGCGTTTGGCTTTTTTTTTTGCTGGAATTTACACATGGCGAGATATGATTGGTTCCCCATATTTTTAGATTTTATTTTCAACCCAAATTTCCGAGCTCAATTATTTTACAGCTATTTTTATTTTATTTTTTGCGAAAATTCTGGATTTTTTTCTCTATAAATTGATATAACTTTCATTTTACTTTGACACAAAAAAAAAACCTCTCTTTTCTCTCAAAAAAAATCTTAATTATCCTTCTTTAACCCCTTATTTTTTAAAATATTCATCATCTTTTTAGTGAAATGGATCCCAATAATCCTTATTTCAACACTCAGAATTCAAGTAATTTTCCACCAAATTACTACAATCCTAATGATTTTCAATCGCCAAATCAATTTTCTAACCAACCACGTCCTCAAAATGTCCTACAATTTTATTATCAACCAAATGCCATGCCTTCAGCTGTACGCACCTGGAATCCATATTATGGTATGCAATTTCAACCATAGTTATAAATCCCGTCCCGTACCGGCCGCTACGTCCCGTGCACCGGTTGCACCTGAGAATTTGTCAATTGATAAATAGTTTTTTTAAAAAAAAAAACAAACAACAAAAATGTCATTAATAAAAATAGAGAAATAGTTAACATTAACTTAACTTTGCAATTTCATTAGAGTCCCACCCCCTTCACACCTAAAAAACCTTAAAGTTTGCAAAATAAAAATAAATAAGAATTGGATGCCCAACAATTTTTAAATATTATCTTTCAAAAAAAAAAATTAAATATTAAAATGACTACTCAAGTCCTTTCATTTAAAAATGGGGCATAATTATGTACTCCATTCGTCCCGGAGTAAGGGTCCCGGAGTATATATATATATATAGGGTCGTGCTTCTGTGAGAACCATTTTATATGAGAACCGTGAGAACCAATCATAACCATTAGATTAGAAAAAAAAAATCAAGGGTCCAGATGTTAGATACATTGGATACACTTGGATACATTAGTTGATTTTCGAAAAACAATTGGATATAACATAGTGTATCCAAGTGCAACACTTAGATACAATACTTATTAACCTATCGTATCCAAGTGTAATATCGAATTTTTAGTAATGTATCTAAGTGTATCAATTGTATCTAACATATGGACCCTTGATTTTTTTTCTAATCTAATGGTTATGATTGGTTCTCACGGTTCTCACGATATTTAGGTTCTCATTTGAGCACCTACCTACATATATATATATATATATATATATATATATATACTCCCTCCGTCCCAGCAGAAGTGTCACTTATTTCCCTTTTGGTCCGTCCCAGCACAAGTGTCACTACCTAAAATGGAAATATTTTAATATATTTATATTCAACCAACCCCACACCATTTAACCCCACTCATTCTTTCTCTTCATTTTCCATCACTCATTTTATTCAACCAACACTACTATTTATCCCACTCATTCTCTCTCTTCATTTTCTACCACACACCTACTACCTTTTCTTAATCCCCGAGTCCCAAAAATTGGTGACACTTCTGCTGGGACGGAGGGAGTATAAGTTAGTTAGTTTGGTCTTTTTGTAATTATAGAAGCATTAGAAAGATAAAATTGTCAAAAACACTATTCATTATTTCTCATTATTTGTCATTTTATAAAGAAACTCTTACTCTTGGATATACCAAAATAGAAAGTAGGACTCTTACTCTCGGACGGAGTGAGTACTATTAATAGTAAATATTAACATATACTCCCCCCGTCCCGGTAGAAGCTTCACCATTTTGAGAGTGCACAAGAATTAAGAAAAGTGATGAGTGGGAAATGGGTTGTGAGAGGGAAGAAGTGAGTGGGTATGACAAGTGGGGACCACAATTTATGTATGTGAAAGGAAAAAGTGAATGGGGATGACAAGTGGGGCTTAAATTTATAACCATTTTAGGAAAGGTGAAGCAATCAACGGGACATCCATTTTGGTAATAAGTGAAGCTTCAAATGGGACGGAGGGAGTATTGTATAATGATTAACTAATACTACTAATAATAGTTCATTTATATTATAACTATTATGATTAAGTTATACTACAATTAAAAATAATAATTAATATATACAGTAACTATTATGATTAACTAATACTATTAATAGTATTTTTTAATTTATTTAATAATTATCAATAATAGTTAATATAAATATTAACTATAATAATGATTAATCCTTCAAAAAAAAACTATAATAATGATTAACCATTTAATATTTAACTATTATTTGCATAATAGTATTAGCTAATAATATTATAAGTTGGTAGTGAGGGGCCCTAGAGTGATCTGTTGAGTCCTTATTTAGAATATAAGTTGGTAGTGAGGGGTCCTAGAGTCCAAAGCCCCTAGAATAATAACAAAAATATCAAATACATGTAGAGAGTGGGAATTTAACTTGGGATCACCCTGTTGAAAAAGTGAGCTTTAACCGCTAAACTAACACTTTATTTGTTCTTAACTTCACAATAGTATAATATTAGTTCAAATAATAAGCACACAAAAAAAATGAAAAACTTGAGATTTACAAGCAATTTATTAAATTTAAGAATGTTCACAAAAAAATCAACTTTTGTAAAAATAAATATCAGAAAAGAAAAAATCATGATTTAAAAAAATATAAAGATCTAAATATTTTATTAGAACAAATATGAAAGACCTAAAAAATAAATATAATTATAATTGTGAAATATAGTATTTGAGAAACTTTTATATTTTTTTCTTTATACCCCTCCAGTTAAGACACTTATTTACATAAATGACACAAGTTAACTCCCTTATTTACTGAAATGTCAGCCTAGGCATTTATTTACAAAATTGCCATTACACTGATCATATACCTAATATATAAGACTAGAATTACTCTTATACCTAATTTACTAAACAAAAAAATCACAATTTTTTCAAATTTTCTTAAAGAAACATAAAATGTCTCATATTTTATTAACTAGTCCGCTCTTATACTTAGGTATAAGACTATTATTACTCTAATACCTAAGGTATAAGAGTAATTTATTTTCACAGTTTTTTACATTTTTTAAAAGAAAATTATAAAAAAGTTTCATATTATATTAACATTTCCGCTCCTATAATTAGGCATAAGACTATAATTACTATTATGCTTTAAGTATAAGATTTATTTATTTATATTTAATAATTTATCACATGTTAAAAATTATTTAAGAAAGTCTCATATTTTATTAATATTAACTCTTATACTGGAAGTATAAGACTAGTTCGTCTCTTATACTTGAGTTATAAGATTCATTATTTTCATATTTATTCACATTTTCTTAAAAATCCTATAACTAAGATATAAGACTTGAGTGACTCTTATACTTAGGTATAAGAGTAAAAAAAATCACAAATTTTAACATTTTTTAGATAATCAATTTTTTAAATTTTATTAACTTGTTTGTCTACTCCTATTGTTAGGTTTAAGACTAGAATTACGCTTAATCCCAAGGTATAAGAGTGATATATTTTTCATAACTTTTCACCTTTTGTTAAAAAAAATTATAAAAGGTCTCATATTTTATCTACGAGTACGCTCATTTAATGAGGTATAAGACTAATTCCCTCTTGTAACTGAATATTATTTTTTTCCATAATTTTTTTACATTTTTTTAAAATATAAATCATAAAAAAGTCTCATACATTATTAACCAGACTGTTCATATACTTAGGTATAATATTAACCAGGTTGTTCATATACTTAGGTATAAGACTAGTTTTCTCTTATATTTGAAGTATAAGAGTATTTATTATTTTTTCACAATGTTTCACATTTTCTTAAAAAATCATTTAAAAAGTCTCATATTTTGTTAATATTATCTCTTATACAAGAAGCACAAGACTAGTTCGTGTCTTATACTTGAGATATAAGAGTCATTATTTTCTCATTTTTTCAAAGTTTCTTTCAAAAGCCATAAAAAAGTGTCTTTTTAATTAAAATTGACTCTTATAGTTTAACTATAAGACCCATTTTAGTCTTATAATTTAACTAGCATATAAGATTGTAATCACTCTTATACCTAAATTATAAATGTAAAAAAGAAGTCATATTTTTCAATTTCTTATAAGGTATAAGTCTAAAATTATTCTTATGCTTAAGATATAAGAGTTATTTAGTTTATTTTTTCATAATTATCACATTTTTAGTAAATAAGGAATTTAACTGGTGTCATTTATGTAAATAAGTGTCTTAACTGAAGGGTAATAATAAATAAAATATAAAAAAATTCTCAAATACTATATTGCACGATTATAAGTTAATTTATTTTTTAGTTCTTTCATACTTTTTTCTAATAAAAGATTTAGACCTAGTATACTTTTTAAAGCGTGTTTTTTTAATTTTATATGTTTTTTCTTACAAAAGTTATTGTTTTATTGAATATTCTAGAATCTCATTAATTGATTGTGAAATCTTAAATTTTGTTATTTATTTTCGTCCAAACTGATTATCGTAATAGTAAATACTGTAAAGTAAGAAACATGTAGTACATTGGCTTAGTGGTCAAGATGTTTTCACAAGATAGGTCCAAGGTTGATTCCCATCACCAGCAGATTTTGTTTTGATTATAAAACAGGCGGGTGGGCGGGCTGTTAAATCTGGATCTGGGACAGGTTGTGGATCGGGCCTGGTAGTAAGCCTTGGGTGCGGGCTGTTTGTGACCCTGGCAGTAGGGCTGAGTAGACGTGTCCATCCGGTTATAACCGGCGGTTGACGGTTATAACCGCCGGTTATGTTTTTCGTTAAATGCTAACCGTAACCTAACCGTCTAACCGTGATGTCCGGTTACGGTTTACCGGTTAACCGGTTAATGCGGTTAAACCGGTTACCTTTTTTTTTTTTTTTTTTTTTTTTCAAAACAGTTTTATTAACAGTTTTTTGTTAAAAAAAAAAAAGATAAAATAAAAAAACACTTCATTTTTTTAAAGGGTTTTTTTTTCAAGTAAAGTTTTTTTTTTCAAGTAAAAAAAAAAATTTAACTGTTTTTTTAAACAGTTTTCTTAACAGATTTTTTTAACAGTTTTATTAACAGATTTTTTAACTTTTTTTTTTTTTTTAAACAGTTTTTATAAAAAAAAAAACGGGAGTATATGTATGAGTCATACATATATTAAACAGTTTTCTTTTGTCTTTTTTGTTTTTAAGTTAAAAACTTAAAATGTATAAGTGTATAACTATAATGTATAATAACACAAATTTTTTAAGTAAAAAAAGTGACGGTACCCTTAAATTTTATTAATTAAAATTAAAATTACAAAGAGGGGGACAACCAATCCATGCCCTTTTATAATTAAGGGAGGAAAAAATGGAGCCTTATTACCTCAACTAAACTATTACAATGAAATAAAAATAAACCTATTCTAAAAATTAAAATAAAAACTATCTACATTCCGTCCCCTTCCGAACTTCCCGTAGAATCTTCCAAGTCGTATTGATATTGTGGATCTACATTTACTAAATCCTCTTCATAAGGCATATCTTGCTCCCTCTTTTCCGCTCTAACCCAATCACCAAGCAAGAGTTGATTTTCCAAATTTTCACAAGTTAGTTGGGAACGTCTTGCATCCAAAACATTTCCTCCCACACTAAATGCCGATTCGATGGCCACGGTTGAAGCGGGAGAAGCTAAGACTTCTTTTGCAATTAAAGAGAGTATGGGATAAGTTTCTTGCCTTTGTGACCACCACCTCAAAATATCAAAAGAAATTGGATTTGAAGTGTTTTGTACAACTTCATGTCTAGTAGAGAAATATGCTTCCAACTCGTACGGAATGCTAGAGGTAGAAGAAGAAGAAGGAGAAGTTCTAGGACGTTTTGAAAAATAAATATCATTAACAAAACTATATGGATCGTTATTCACATCATATTGTGTATCAATACCAATATCTTCTTCATTAGGACTTGAGCCATATTGAGAAACATTTCCATGAATTGCACTATACTCATTATAAAGAGTCACCAAATCTTTTTTTGTATTTTCAACAATAATCGCCGGGTTTTCGTGTAATCCGTCCTCATTGGGGTATAAATTTACATAATAAAACGTTATTATGCGGACTAGATCTTTCAATTTAATACGGGGATCCAACATCTTTGCAAGCAAAAATAGAGACGGAATGTTATCAAAATATTTGACCCACTTTTGCCTCATGGAAGCAATGCTTTCGTTTAAAATGGTGCAATTTTGCAAATTTTTAAAACTTAGAACTATTGCAATACATTGATCAAGTACCAAAACGGAAGTTGGATAATAAACTCCCGACAAAGCCAAAGTAGCGGTATTAAAAATCTTTAATAATTGACATAAATTAGTGCAAGCGTTCCATTGATACGCAAATAAAGGAATTTCATAGCCCATACTAATAAAAAAATCCATGATATGCTCTTTATACTCAAAACCATCAATTAACATTTTGTAGGTAGAATTCCACCTAGTCGGAACAAACATAGAAAAATATTTTTCGGGAAGACCCTTATTTAGTCAATATTTTATCCATTTTCTTGTAATTTTATTTTTTTTTGCAATAAAATAAAGAGCCTCTCTAATGGGTTTAACATATTGATCTAAAGCATCCAAACCATCTTTAACACATAAATTTATGATATGACATAAACATCTAATATGAAAATACTTACCCCCAAGTGACGGTTGACAAATGAGCATCAATTCCGGTATACTAGCGGTATTAGCACTAGCATTGTCGAATGAAATAGAAAATATTTTTTGCAAAAGACCATATTTTGCCAAAATGGCGTGCAACTTTCTACAAATATTTTCCGCGGAATGAGGTGGTTCAAAACTATCATATGCAAGTAATCTTTTTTGTAAAGTCCACGAATTATCGATCCAATGGCATGTAACACCCAAATAACTATTTCTTTGCCAATGATCACTCCAACCATCGGCACAAATTGAAACTCTTTGATCTAATTTTGATAAAACATCAATTAAAAAATGTTTATATTCCAAAACCACTTTTTTAATATCGCGTACGAGAGTCGTACGTGGTACTTTGGAGGCGGCCGGATTTAAAGAAAGTCTAATAAACCGTTCATAAAATTCATCATCCGCAAAGTTAAAAGCAAGCCCTTTAACACACACAAATTTGCACAATTCTTTCCTATAAACGACATTATTAAACTTAAATAAGACCGAAGACGTACCTTGGGTGTTAGGTTGAGCAAATTGTAATTGAGCTTGATCACTATCAATCCCAAGTTTTTCAGGATGTGTTGATATCAAGTGATGGTTCAATGTTCCATGCCCATTACCTTTTGCGAACGGGTAAGATTTGGTGCAATAGTTGCAACACGCTCGAAAATGTACAAAGTCGTTGGGGTCAATTTGTACTTTTCGGAAATGGATCGTGAAAGTGTCGGATTTGGATTCTCGTGCTTGACGTTGCCCCCGACCACCTCTTCCCACGCCCCGAGCTCGGCGGCCCAGGCCCTACCACTTTGAGGAACATTTTCTTCAACATTTTGCTCACTTTCCTCAAAATGTGACTCAATTTCCGGGTTAAGTGAGGAAGAATCAACATGTTCCTTGCCGCTCCTTCGAGATGAGGCCATTTTGTTAACAAACTAACTGGAAATGTTTAGAAACTGACTGAAACTCGCTAAAAAACTGACTGAAAATGATGAAAAACACAGATTTTGTTAAAAAACTGACTGAAACTGTCAAAAAACTGACTGAAACTCTCAAAAACTGACTGGAATTCTGAAAACTAACTGGAAAACGATTTGAAACTGACTGGAAATGGTTAACAAAGTGACTGGAATTTTCTAAATAAATTAAAAAAGTGATTTCGTTAAAAAACTAACTGGAAAGCGTTAAAAAACTGACTGGAATTATGCAATCTAACTGGAAATATGAGAGAGTGTGAGAGACTTAGGAATTAGTAGAGAGAGAAAGAGTATAGAGAAGATGTGGAACTAAAATGGTAGGAGGGAGGGGGTATTTATATGTAAGCAATTTTTGGTTTTTTTTTTTTTTAATTTTCATTTAAGGCCGAAAGTTAACTGAACTAACGGCTAGTTGGAAAACTAGCCGTTTTTGGACAGTGGTGGTCAGTCAGACATGGGGAAATGGGGGGGGGGGGCCGGTGCAAATTTTTGAAAAGTAGCCGTTAGGCGGTTAACCTCCGGTTTTATAAACGGTTTAACCGCCGGTTATCCGGTTGGCGGTTATCCGGTTATAACCGGCGGTTTACCGGTTTTGAGAAAGGCCTAACCGAAACCGGACCGGGGAATTACGGTTGACGGGTGAGCCGGTTGCCGGTTAACCAGTTTCCCGGTTTTGACCGGTTATCAACCGGCGGTTAGCCGGTTGCCGGTTTTTTTTGGTCACGTCTAGGGCTGAGCAAAATAATTCGGAACCGGACCGGATCGGAGGAACCGGACCGAACCAATGAAAACCGGACTGGACCAATACTTTTGGTTTGGTCCTGGTTCTAAATTTCTTAAGAACCGACAAATTGGTCCGGTTCCGGATTTCATAAATTTAACATCGGTTTTGGACCGGACCGGACCAATAATATAACACATATAGTTTTATATAAAATGCTAATATATAAAAATTGTATTTTTCTAGTTATATAACAATATCTACTGTTTGTTAACAAAAATTACAAGCCTACTGTTGTTGGTCTTCTTTTTGCTAATCAAGAAACATACATACATGTATATTTTTTTACTGAACATAAATATATCATGAAAGTTAATGTTCTGTTCAAGTTCATGTAATTCTAGATTGCAGATTGGGATTTCTTAGTTCTGCCCATCAATTATGTGCATCTAGTGAAAGAAAGATTTTCTTTTCTAAATAATTTTTCTCTTAATCTCTTGCTAAAGTTATGACAAAAGGAAAATTAATAACAAATGTATATTTTAGCGGAACCGGACCAATGGAACCGGAACCGATGTTTTGGTTCTTGTACGTATTGGTTCGGTCTTGGTTCCAAATTTTCGTAGAACCGAATTGTTGGTTCGGTTCCGGTTTTATGAAATTTTGACAAAAACCGGACCGGACCGGACCGTGAACACCCCTACCTGGCAGCAGTGGGCATGGGTTTTTGGGTTGGGTTTGTATGGAATTTTGATCTGAGCATTGGGTTTAAGTGTACTTTTGGATCTTGCTTGGGTTTTTATGGAGAGTGATTTGGGCTGAGGGGGCCTCAAGGAATTATTCCGTTGTCAAATTGGGAGGAGAGATGGAGTCTGGAGGAGATGAATTGGGTTTTGGTAATGATGATTAATCTTTTTTCTTTTTCTTTCTTGAAGCAATAATTAGTCATTAAATTGGGAGTTTTTTTTTTTTTTTTTTAAATGTCATTTGAAAATATGAACAGTAATCATTTTTCAATGAGAACATCTTTTTTTATTTAGTACCCTAAAATAAATTTATTTAAAAAATAATTTAATGAAAATTCTAATTATTGAATAAATTTATTAAAAAATATTTTAATAAAAATGGGTATAAAAACCAATGTTAGAATTTAGGGGGCGAAGTTGGATAATATAAGTTACAGGGGTGATTATTGTAATTTTAAAAGATGCTTGTTATATTTTTCGTCCACTTTAGTTAGTTTTTTTTAACATCTCATCCGTTTTTATACCACATTGCAACAAATTGTCAAACTCAGGTAACCAAATAGTCAAAAAGCGATTTCAGGAACCAATTGAAACAACGTGTAAAACTCAGGTAACTAAATTGCAATTTGCCCTTTATTTAATATTAATTTTGTCCTAAAATGAATGATTATTTATTTTATTTTTATTTTTTAACCAAAAAGTTTTCAAACATAAAGGCGTTAGACTCGAGTCTTGGCCCGTTTGGGCTTCCTTTTCTTCTCTTTTTTCTTTTTGAGTCGACCAAATTCTTTAACACTTACTTTTCCTCCCCTTTAGTTTACTCCCTTGTAGCTTAATGCAATGAAAGTTCATACTAATATGATAGTAGTATCAATTTGAAAAGTGGGAATCATACCTTGCAGTTATTTTGACAATGCAATTGTCGGCCACTCCCAAGTCCCACACTCCCCCTTACAGAAAGATTGAAAATACCAAATATTTGCTTTTGGCATTTACTTTGTATTTTTTAAATGCTTTTCCTTATAACTATAACTAATTCACTCTTCCTCTTAAAATAACAGCTCAAATTTATTTTAGAATAAATTTAAATATTTATATTTTTGGACCATGTGATATTATCAATATTACTTTTCGGCTATGAATCCCGTGAAAACTTATTTGTGATAAGACCGAGCATCACAGACCAGACCGGACCCGGTTCAAAGCCAGTACAAGCGAGTTCGACTACACCAAACCGGATAAGCCCGCAAGCGAGCAAGCCCGAGAACTCCGGGCTCCCTGATAACCATAACCGAGATAACTCTGCCTCCCGCTATCCTAAGGGTCCCGTGTTGATCACTCAACCTCCTGCCCGGAGCCCGCGGTAGCCAGCTGTCACAAACGTACAACAGACGTTACATGTTCGTACCTGACATACCATAACGGTTGGTGGTGGAACCATGATTCCCTGACAACACGCCACGTTCTCAGCCACTCCCCTGGCCGAACCAATGAAGACCTGCCGCGTGTCCATCCGATACAAGGGCGGTTAGTACCTTAAACCTACCTCCTCCTTCTACTCATATAAATACTCATATCCGCCCCCAAGGGCCAGGTACGTGCTCTATCCTATTCACACACACAAGGCTTTCACAAGCTTTCTACTTAGGTTTTCCTCAGAGATCTTACTCTCACACCCGAGGGCCTAAGCCGGATTCCAACCCGGCCTTGGTCTTAACGGTGTTCTTGTCTGTGTTGTGATCAGGATCAAGAGACAGCTAAATAGGAGTTCCATCTCCGTGACCCCAGATTCACAGGGCGTCATCAGTGGTTCCATTGCCAGGAATCGAAAATCTTCCTAGTGCAATCTTCTTGCTTCGTTTGCTTTTCCAATCTAATTCATTCCAAATCCTCATCTAGCTCTTCCGTCTTTCACGGTTCTAAAAGGGTATCCCATCTTTTCTGTTGATTCTTGACATACAAAATCTTCACAATGACTGGGAAATAAGTGAACCCAAATGCTAGCCCTTCGGGACAAGTGCCCCAGGGATCAGTCTTTGCCAGACTGGGAAATAAGACTCTTAGTGGCAACTCCTATACCCCTTCTCAAAGGGCAAGGAGAGAGGCAGATCTGAGAGATCGTATAGAAACCTCTAAAGCTCTCAAAACTCAAAAAACTCCCGTCACTCCCCTCACCCCTGATCAAATCCAGAAGAAAATCCAGATCCTGACGGACAGGCGAAATATGGTACCGGAAGGGCTTCAGTTGAATCTAGCCCTGGAGGAGCTGTTCAACGCCGAGGCCAATGTTGGAAGCCCCCCTGAAAAGTCAAAAACCCATGATCTAACAGGCTCTAAGAGCAGGGCCAGTAGGATTGTAAGAGGAAAAATGCGGAAAAATCCTCGTAGATGATGACGAGGAGAGAGGAGAGGAAGAAGGGGAGAGTGAGGAGGGAGAATCACAGCCCAGAAAGACTAGAGGCCAATCTAAAGGAAAGGCAATTGTTAAAAATGATGATAAAATTACAGAAACCGTAAAAAGGGCTAAAACGGGGGACATAATGGATCAAAAGTTCCAAAGAATGATCGCGGAGTTATGGGAGTCCAAGCAAAACGTAACAAAGTGCGTTGGACCCATAGACGCTTTCGCATCATGGATCAGTGATTCCCCGATCCAAAGAGGAAAGGTGCCCACGCTAGACGCGTATGACGGCTCATCTAACTCAAAAAGCCATGTTGGGCGATTTGAAGGGCAGATGGCTCTGTTCTCAACAGATGAGGCCGTGAAGTGCAAAGCCCCCGCCTCCACTTTTAAAGGGAAGGCGTTGGGGTGGTTATTGGCCCATAAACCACGCTCTATCTGCAGCTACGAGCAATTGCGAACTTCATTCTTGAACTCGTTCGCGGGCGCTGGGGAGGCCGCAAGACCAAAATTGAACCTGTGCGGCGTTAAGCAATATCCCGGGGAAAACACGAAGGCATACATCACTCGGTTCCGGAAAATGACTGAGCAGATTGTGGATTTAACAAAGAACGACATCGAACTGTGCTTCTTAGGGGGATTAACATCCCATACTTTGAGGCAGGAGTTTGCTTGCCGAAAACCCGACGGGACAGAAGAGATGTATAACAGGGCGATCGCTATGGCCGGAGTAGAGCCCGCATTTATGGCTGACGCACGCAGGAGCGTAAGGGAAAGAATCGAGCCCGCCCATGATCCTCGCCATCACTCAGGCTACGCGGGAAACAACGGTGGCCGAGGAAGAGGCAGACCGAGGGGCATGCCCAATTTTAAAAGAGGCGATGACAGTGCTTTCACCCCTTTGATCGCACCAAGAACTGAGATATTGCGGGCAGAAGCCTTGCCTCCACCACCTCCACTGGAGAGGAAGCCTTACGAGGCGAACAAAAAGAAATGGTGTGGATACCATGAAAGCCACGGGCATACTACGGATGACTGTTTCCAGTTAAAGAAAATAATACAGCAAAAGGTGGAGGCCGGGGAATTGAAGAAATTGATCACGGGGTCCAGCAGTAAAGGAGAAGCCCCGCGGGGAAATGTTCAATACGTCAGAGACAATGATGCAGACGGGGAAGGACGTTATGACATCCAGTACATAGGAGAGGAAGCCCCAAGCAATACCCAACTTTCCGCCCAGATCAGACGACTGGAAAAAGTATTCCTGATACCCACTTATCCGCCCGAGCAAGAGGAAATGATCGGTTTCAGAAGGAGTGAACTGGCATCCACCCTTTTCCATTCAACACAACCGTTAACAATCAAAATGGCTATAGGAAGGGCGGACATTGGAAGAGTCCTCATTGATACCGGGGCTTCACGGGACATACTTTACTTCCATTGTTTAGAAGAAATGGGGATGTCCGAGGCGCACTTAACCCCATATGCGGGCTTGTTGGAAGGGTTCACGAATCATACGGTCTACGCAAAAGGGACCATTGACTTCGAAGTGACCATTGGAGAGAGACCGTTCGAGAAAATAGCCCGTGTCACGTTCATGGTGATCGCTCTGAAATCCCAATACAACGCAATCTTGGGAGTAACCGCACAAGCCGCCCTTGGAATAGTGGCCTCGATCCCTCACCAAAAAATCAAGTTCAGTACCCCCGCGGGGATCGCGTGTATTGAGAATAAGCCCGAGCTCTTCCTCAAAGTAATAGAGAGGAAAAGGAAGGAAAGCGCAGCAAGGCAAAGACAGGGAAGCCCGAGGGAGGCAAAAAAGGCCAAAGCAAGTGAAAAGGAGGTCGCAGGCGCGGCCATGATCGGGACGTTGTCTTTCCACTCTACAAGGGCAGAATTCAAGCGAAGCAGGGAGCCCGCCGTGTAGCCGCGGAAACCGAGCACATTAATATTGTAATTGATTCGCTGTATGACCGAGAAGTGGCAGATATTCGCCCCAATGATGCCTTGGAAGATGTGGTCATAAATCCGGCATACCCCGAGCAGACAATAAAGGTCGGGCTAGAGATCCCCACGGACGAAAGGAAGGTGTTGATAGAATTGTTGAGAAGAAGCCTAGACGTGTTCGCCTGGACCGTAGAGGATATGGAGGGGATAAGCAGAGAGGTGATCGAGCATGAACTGAATATCGATCCCACATTTACCCGAGTCCTCCAGAAAGAAAGATACTTTTCACCGGAGAATAAAGCGGCGATCAGAATCGAGATAGATAAGCTGCTGAAAGCAGGAATCATAAGCCCGATCAAATATCCGAGGTGGTTAGCCAATGTCGTCATGGTAACCAAGGCAAATGGAAACTGGAGAATGTGCGTGGATTTCACCGATTTAAACAAGGCGTGCCCTAAGGATTGTTACCCTCTCCCCCGGATCGATCAATTAGTAGACTCTATCGCCGGCCATAGGGTATTGAGCTTTATAGATGCATACTCGGGCTATCATCAAATCAAAATGAAGGAGGCCGATGTTCCGTCCTGCGCTTTTTACGGTGCGGGCAAAACTTACACTTTCAACAACATGCCGTTCGGCCTCAAGAATGCGGGCGGTACATATCAAAGAATGGTGGGAATCATTTTCGACGATCAGTTGGGCCGAAACCTGGAAGCGTACATCGACGACATGGTTATCAAGACCAAGGAAACCTCTCATGATATCGATGTGGCAGAAACCTTCACCAGCCTCCGGAGAAACAATATGAAACTTAACCCATCCAAATGCGCCTTTGGAGTAAAGGCAGGGAAGTTTTTAGGCTTCATGGTGAACCAGAGAGGGATAGAGGCAAACCCGGAGAAGATCATGGCGTTAATAAACATGCAACCCCCCAGATGTGTTAAGGAGGTACAGAAGCTGAATGGCCGCATCACGGCCCTGGGGAGGTTCATCGCCAAGTCAGCAGAAAAATGCCTACCTTTCTTTAAAACTTTGAAAGGAGGAAAAAAGGAGGGTTTTGAATGGAACGAGGACTGCCGGAATGCTTTTGAGCAAATAAAAGCTTACCTGGGAAAGCCGCCGCTGTTGAGCAACCCCGTTTTGGGTGAAGAGCTCTACGTTTTCCTGACCGCAACAGATCACGCTGTGGCTACGGTTTTGGTAAGGGAAGAAGACGACCTTCAGAAGCCTGTGTACTATGTCTCCAAGGCATTATCTGCGGTAGAAGGGCGCTACTTGAACATTGAAAAGCTGGCTTTCGCCTTGCTTATAGCCGCTCGGAAGCTGCGGGCATACTTCATCGCCCACCCAATCACGGTTTATTCGGATACCCCGCTGAAGAAAGTGCTCCATAAGCCCGAATCCTCGGGAAGAATGCTGTCATGGTCTATAGAACTGACTGAGTTCCAAATTACTTACTCCCCGCGAAAGACAATCAAGGCACAAGCACTGGCGGACTTTGTGGCAGAAACTACGTTTGAAGTAAAGGAAAGCGAAGCGGACAAAGTCCAGCCCGATAAAGCAAAGAAAAAACGGGGCAAGAAGGCCATGGATGATGGGGAAAGACCGGAGAATTGTTGGTCGTTAAGCGTTGATGGATCCTCGGGAAAAACTGTTAGTGGCGCCGGAATCCTATTGATCGCCCCAGAAGGTCAAAGGTTTAAACGAGCCTTGAGGTTTAAGTTCGCGGTTTCCAACAACCAAGCCGAGTACGAGGCATTGATAGCGGGATTGGAGTTAGCCCGGGACATGAAGGTTTCTAATTTGATCGTGAAGAGCGACTCACAGCTAGTGGTAAATCAGGTCAAAGGGGAATATGAGACAAATCACCCGGTGCTGCTCAAATACAAGGAACTTGCAGCAAACCTGTTAAGGGAATTCGAGTACCACGAGCTGACCCAAGTTAACCGGGCTGAAAACTCCGAGGCGGACTTGCTTTCGAGAATCACAAACGAAGACATTGCAAAGCTTAGCGTGGACTGTTGGATAGAATTTACGGAACGCCCGGCCATTGACAGAGTAGAGATCCACCAAATAGGGGAGCCCGAGAAGGATTGGGTAGACGAGATTATGCAATACATAGAGAAGGAGATCCTTCCCAGCCATCCGGATCGAGCAAAAGTTTTGAGGAGACAAGCCGCTAGATACACGGTCATTGACGACGTGCTCTACCGAAGGTCTTTTACCAAACCCCTGCTGAGGTGTGTGAAATCCGAGACCATTACCAACTTGTTATACGAAGTTCATGAGGGCGTGTGCGGAGGGCATCCCGGTGCCCGAACACTATCCGATAAAATCAGATTCCTCGGGTATTACTGGCCGACAATGAAAAAAGATGCAGAGGAATATGTCCGCAAATGTGATCAATGCCAGAGATTCGCCAACATACCAAGGCAGCCATCCACGGAGCAGAGCCTGGTAGTCCCAACTTGGGCATTTGATATGTGGGGGATTGATTTGATTGGGCCTTATCCCAAAGCGCCCGGCGGAGCGCAAATGGTAGTGGTCGCAGTAGATTATTTCACAAAATGGGTAGAGGCGAAGGCACTAACTAGCACGACTGAAGCAAGTATTATCAAGTTCATCCACGACCATATATTCTGTCGGTTTGGTTTGCCGCGGGCTATCGTCTCCGATCATGGACCCCAGTTCCAAAGCAAGTTTACGGCGGAATGTAAGAGACTCAACGTAGAACATCGGCAATCCTCCGTCGCAAGACCGCAGGGAAATGGACAGGCCGAGGCCGCAAATAAGTTGCTTATGACCGCTTTGCACAAAAATTTGAAGGGAAGGAGTGGTCGCTGGATGGAAGAGCTCAGTACTGCTTTATGGGTTGTCCGAACCACAACGAGGAACTCAACGGGAGAGACTCCTTTTTCCTTGACATATGGATCAGAGGCGGTCGCGCCTGTAGAGGCAGCCCTACCCACCTACAGAGTCGCCCATTTTGATGAAACAAGGAATGAGGAAGCCCGGAGAAAAGACTTAGATCTTCTTAAAGAAAAACGGTTGGAAGCACGAGCAAAGATGGTCAATTATAAACAGAAGGCCAAAGCCCATCATGACAAAAGGGTGAACAAGAGGTCATTTTCCGTGGGAGACTGGGTATTGAGAAAAGTCGAAGTCACGGGGAGACAGCCCGGGTATAACAAGCTCTCGCCCAACTGGGAAGGGCCTTATCAGATTGCCCGCGTAATCAAAGAAGGGACTTACAGACTCCTCACCAAAGAAGGGAAGGACTTAAAGAACGCTTGGCACAGCGACCACTTGAAGAAGTATTACCCTTGAAGATTGTATTTCCCCCCTGTTATTAGAAATCCGCCCATTTTCTATCTTATGCATTGTAATTTTGATGTACGGCTCTATGAGCGGAAAAAAGATGAAAGATCAATAATATTATGTTTGTCCCATTGAAATGAAAGATCTTCATGAATCCTCATGCACGATGCGCGGTCATACGCCCTCGAGCTAGACCGTGAGCCCGCCAAGGGAAATACCGTTGCATGAATCCTCATGAACGATGCGCGGTCATACGCCCTCGAGCTAGACCGTAAGCCCGTCAAGGGAAATACCGTTGCATTAATCTTCATGCACGATGCACGGTCATACGCCCTCGAGCTAGACCATAAGCCCGCCGAGGGAAATAATAATGAATACCAAACAAAGTGTTCAAGAAAGAACAATAAATGCTTGGCAATTCCAAGGCAGCCAGCAAAAAGGGCAATAAAATACAACGAAAGTAAATGACAAGGAGATATGGGGATCAAAAGAAGAGCAATTAAATACATTACAAAATCAGATCAAAATGGAGTCAAATGTTCAAGTTCATGGAATCTAATACTATTACAAAAAGGTCCCAGGACGCAGCCCGGTCTGATCTTCAACTGGCCGGCGGCGGGTTGACTTCCACTTCTGGAACAGAATCAGAGGCAGTATGGTCAGCTGCAGAACGAGCCAGAGCTTCAGAGGCTTCGGCTAGAGCGGAGGCAAAAGTTGAAAAGGGAAGAACAATACCTTCGACGAAGGGGCCATTGGGGCCAAATACCTTCTCCAGAGCCGCGGCCAGAGACAAGGCGGATTCATCACCTGTAAACCGCAAGTCATCTATCATTTTGATCAAGGGTTGAACGGTTACAGGTGAAACCGGAGGCAGAGCATTCCGAACCGACTCGGGCAAGGCCTCAAGCTGATGATCGGCAAAAGGCACTAAGGAATGACCATTAAAGCATTCCGGATCCGTGGCCACGATAGAACAAATGATAGTGATCTCTTGAGCAGTATATTTCCCCGTGGCCGCCAGATTCCGGGCAATAGTGTGCACCGCCTGTTCATACTGCTCATTGCCCGCGATGGATAATTTTTCAGAGTACTCTGCGGACTCTTTGAATTCAGCAACCGCCTTGCCCCTCTCCTCCTCCAAGACCCGCTCTCGTTCATTCTCATAGCGCATTTGGTCAAGAAGTTTACCGTCCATCTCGTCCACTCTGTTGGACAGCTCCTCGGATTTCTTCCTCTCCGCCTCCAAAGACCTCAGGAGCTCAGTATTGCGAGCATCAACACTCGCCTTCTCAGCCTCAGCCCGCTCTTTGGCTTCTCGAGCAACTGCCAGATCACTACTCAATTTAGATACCTCCTTGGCCGCGCTAACGATCTTCGCATCTTTGCTCTTTAATTCCTGGCCAGCGCTCTCCACAGTCTTGGTCAACTTTTGGATCTCCTCCCTCGCCGCCATCAGCTCAGTATTCCTCGCCGCGATCACGGCGGCATCAGCCTCATGTTGAGTCCGCAGATAGATAACCTCGTTGGCAATCTGCAAATAACAAGTGTGATTAGACTACGGGCGGAGAGAAGCGCGATATATGATCCAAGTAAAAACGAACCTCGGTCAAACACAGGCCCACGTTGCCCGCGGCGGCGATAGGATTCGAAGCAGCCAAAACCTTCTGTTGATAATCTGGAAAATAGAGACGGTGCATCAGCCCATCACCAACGTAGGCATTAGCGCTCCAGCGGCTATGGAGATCCACCCCATACACCTCAGGGGCCTTGGCTATCTTAAGCCCAAAATCCCGGGCGCGCTCTCTATCCTCAATTGACTCCACCGGAAACAAATTGGAGCATAGGGTCCCTCTCGAAGGAGATAAGACCGTAAAATCGCCGGAGGAAGAGCCAACCCTCTGATATTTATCCCTCTGAGGGGACGTTGGATCCCCGATAGCAGAGCGTTTCTTCGTAGGCTCGGGAGCAGATAGACCTACGCCAGAAGCATGGGAAGAGTGGCCGGTTCCAATCACAGTTTTACCGCGGCCAGCGCCTTGGCGGGGATTCGGAGGCAGGTTCCGGGTCAGTTGCGGCTAAGAAACCACCGCTCCGGACTTATCAACCTTGTCCGTGACAGGGATCTTGACCCCAGGAGCCTCCACCCTTTTCATAGCATCAGCTCTCCTTTGCTTTTCAAGAGCTGCGGCTTTCCTAGCCGCGACCTTGATTTCTGCTGCGGATTTGGGAGGCATCGTGTCGGTTGGATCTGCGAACAAGAACAACAGTCAGATAGATAAAAACAAAGCGAAAAAAGACAAGAAAATAGCATGAAAGTGTACAATGAAAGAGACCGAGTAAACCAGGGTCTGGACAAGTCTCCCCCGAATTACAGGCAGAGCAATCAGAAAGGAAAGCAAATGATTGATGAACTTTCTAATCAGGATCTCGCAACAGAGGGGCCATGATAACCCTAGGCTCGGGGCCAGAAACGAGCCTCGGGGCCACCCCGGCGAAGGTCAGGAGCTCTTCATCGCTAATAATTGCTGAGACATCGTAAACTTGAGGAGTCTCCACAACCGACTGGTTGTCCAGGGTAACCCTCTTCGTAAACCGCGCAAGATAGGCCTCCATCGCCGCGCTCAGATCTCGGCCTTCTTCCAGATCAGGAAAATTTTGGCGGGACATCGAAATCGGTGCTAAATTGTCAGGGCGAGGGAATGGCCATCCTAAACGGTTCTGAATAACGAAGGGATATCTTTGCCACTGATCGAACTTGTTAGTAGCAGCGGAAAAAATCTTCTCTGACCGCGGTTTGGTCTTTAAGCTCAAGCAGCCTGCAGTGACTTGATGGGTGAAGTAAATATGGAGTGCGGACAAAGAAGGCTCATACCCCAACATGCAGCTTACGACTATAAAGGACACCAGATAGCGAATGGCATTCGGGGTCAAGTCCATAGGGAGGCAATGGGTGAACTCAAGAAATTCACAAATAAATGGATCCAAAGGAAGGCGCAACCCATTTTCGAACTGAGCCGGGTAGAATATGCAGGCAAGGTTCTCGGCCCGGATCAAGGGAGGAGTCATTGATTTCCCACCCATAAGAGACTCGTATTCAATAAGACCGTAGACAAGATATACTTTGGAGTCGACGCGGAACTGCGACAAATACTCATCACCATCATCCTCCTCGCTCTCGTCCCTCAAACCCGCGCCAGAGCTAGACGCACCTACTTGACTGGTCCTCCTGTTATCAGGGCCCTCAGGAAAGGAATCTACGATCCTAACGGGGGAGCGAAGCAAGTTGACCTTGCGAGCAGTATCAGGGGCCAACCTCTCCAATTGCCCGCGTGAGTCCGATTGAGTATCCGAAGAACCATCTCCCACGACATCACGGGCAGGTTCGTCCAATAAGAATTCATCGCCATCATCAGCCCGCTCTGAAGCATCCCCGCTGCTGGTCACCTCAATCACCCCAGCGTCCACGGAAACGTCACGGTCATGGCCTTGAACGGGCAAATCGTCATCCAGAGGGACATCCAACCAAGACTGAGCATTAGAGCCGCTTGCAGACACGCGGTCTCCACCTAACCTCACCAACCTTCTAGCATTACCGGCCATATCTACATTATCGGGGAATCGAGTTAAAACCGCTTTCACAAAAACCCCTAACTGTTCCTCGCCCCCTATTACCCTCATTCTCCCCGAATCAAAATGGACTGAGGGGCCTGTCTCCCACAGCAGGGGTAGGATCTAAGAGTCCCACTCATAGACTATCCCTATGGTCATAAAAGAATCCAGGGAAAGCCTTTTCTAGGCATTTATCAGGTACCGGTAAATCCCTCCCGTTCGTCTACAACAACCGAAAAGGTCCGGACGGAGCATTCTCCCCAGGTCCAATTCATCCATAATCACAGTCAGAGGTTTTTTCAACAAAACTTTATAAAATCAAAGATGGACCCAGGATTCCTAATAAAGAGACAAGTTAACCGGTTAGAAATCGGAGACTCGGTGGTTAAAAGTTAAAAGCTTGGTTCGTGATGTTAAAAGTTATGAAAACACGGCGTTTTAAGTTTCTACCCCCGATGAACGGTGGAGAGGACCGAAGGCGAAAAGTTAGCAATCAGAAACCAGTGACGAAAATAAAAAAGGAAGCACTACCTGTTAAATCGATCGAGTTAAGGAAACAGAAGAAGCAAATCAACGTCGTTATCAGCAATATTTCTCTCAAGAGCGATGGCCAAAGATTAAAAATACCGAAGGTCTTTGAATAAGCCAGTTAGGGTTATTTATACCCCCAGAATGGGTCGGGTTTTGTCCAAAGATCCGGAACGACCCGGCATAGACCCGGAAAACGAAGAGGCGGGAATCAGCTTTTTTCGAATTCCAATGACGGTTCACATTTAATGAGCGTGCTCCTTGTCATATCAAGGACCTGACAGCTACGTCACTAGCCTGACTCGAGGGGCCCACTGTCCTGTCCTCAACCACCATCGTAAGACTCCCGTCCCATGGTATTCCATGCCCGTATTTACTACAGTTTGCCCGGGCCGAGCCATGGAAATGTAACTCCTCGTGCCGCTAATAAATAAGCTAACCATCGGAGTTAGGGGCCACTGATAAGACCGAGCATCACAGACCGGACCGGACCCGGTTCAAAGCCAGTACAAGCGAGTTCGACTACACCGAACCGGATAAGCCCGCAAGCGAGCAAGCCCGAGAACTCCGGGCTCCCTGATAACCATAACCGAGATAACTCTGCCTCCCGCTATCCTAAGGGTCCCGTGTTGATCACTCAACCTCCTGCCCGGAGCCCGCGGTAGACAGCCGTCACAAACGTACAACAGACGTTACATGTTCGTACCTGACATACCATAACGGTTGGTGGTGGAACCATGATTCCCTGACAACACGCCACGTTCTCAGCCACTCCCCTGGCCGAACCAATGAAGACCTGCCGCGTGTCCATCCGGTACAAGGGCGGTTAGTACCTTAAACCTACCTCCTTCTTCTACTCATATAAATACTCCTATCCGCCCCCAAGGGCCAGGTACGTGCTCTATCCTATTCACACACACAAGGCTTTCACAAGCTTTCTACTTAGGTTTTCCTCAGAGATCTTACTCTCACACCCGAGGGTCTAAGCCGGATTCCAACCCGGCATTGGTCTTAACGGTGTTCTTGTCTGTGTTGTGATCAGGATCAAGAGACAGCTAAATAGGAGTTCCATCTCCGTGACCCCAGATTCACAGGGCGTCATCAATTTGCGCAATTCAATGTGGGTTGAATGGATGAGAAGATTTATTTGCGCAATCAAATGGGGGTTAATGGATGGCTAAGTGTTTGATTACATATGTGAAAGAAAGGAATTGTAACTCTTCTTTTATATCGTTTATAGGTTTATAATTTTGTGCATGCTTTTCTTTTGTAAAAATATAACATTGTTTGTGTCATTAGTTGGAGATTTTTCTTTTGGTTGTGAGAATTTAGTGCTTTGCATCCTATATTTTGGATTTGAAATGAAATTTCTATTAATGAGATTATGTCGGATTACTACGCGAAAAAAAAAGGCAAATTTTCGACCCCCTTCCCTTAGAATCCTAGCTTCGCCACTTCAGTTGCTTGAGTCCCCACTTCATCAATATTGGTCCCATACAAGAATTCTATCTGCATTGCATCAGTTGCTTGAGTCCCCACTTCATCAATATTGGTCAAAACTTGAATTCTAAACAAAATAATTATCAATACATGTAAAAGAAGAAATACCATTGAATCAATGAAGACCACGATTACTTCTTTGCCGACAAAACTTTGGTACCCTAATTCCCCAAAAACTCATTAAAAGTAAACAGCACACCTGCACATGGGCTTTTAAGGACTTGGTGTATTATGTAGGCCCAACAATAGAAACACATTTACGTGACTAGTGGACAAAGTAAAACCTCCACTTAGGGCATCTCCAATGGACACTATATTTCACACTATAACACTAAAATGCCCACTATTCATCCATCCAATGGACACTATATTTTACACCAAATTTGGTGTAAATGAATAGTGTTACACCAAATTTGGTGTAACACTATTCATTTACACCAAATTGGTGTAATAGCTTCACTTGTCACATTTACGCCTCATTTTTTACAATTAAACTTTTAGTTTTCTGCATACACGCCCTACTTTCCAGCTCATTTTATTTTTAATAATCAACTCAAATTAAATGAAGTTTGACTAAATTATGAGCAAATTGACATCATAATTTTTTGTTAAGCACCATAGTGATTTTGTTGCCATTCTATTTATATTTATATTTATATTTATTTTAATGAATAAGGTAGCTATAAATTGATTTATTAATAAAAATAAGAAATTAACTAGTGCCACTATATTTAATTTGAAATTTATGTGGCATTATATATCAATGACACTATTATTTGAATTAGCCTCACTTAGTGTCTAAATTTTGGATGTCACTGTATTCATTATGTAGTGTCATTTTCAATAAATGACACAAGAAATTAGATATATAGTGTCATTTGACATTAAATAGATATAAATTAAATGTCACTATATAAACATTCAATGTCATTTACTTACGTAATGCCACTAACTTGATGCCATTATAGCCCTTTTTTCTGTGTGATATAATTAGACTAATAAAAATCTAAAACATCTATTCTTCTCTGAAAAGAGGAAGAAAAACTCCTCTCATAACCGTTGTCTCTCCCTTGTCGTCTTCTTCATCAGACAGATTTTTGGATCGTCTTTCTCTTACATATTTTGTGGTTGTTCTTCAGCAACACAATTGTTTGTAATCTCAATTTGTTGAGATTACAAACAATTGTGTTGTTGATTTTAAATGTTAAATTAGAATTTCATGTTCAAATTTCCCTTTTTGTTTCTTTGTATTTGATGCTTAATAAAATCGAATACTATGATTTCTCTCCGTTGGTTGAGAGCCTTGTGTGTTCTCTCCTTGTTGAGAGCCTTGTGTTTTCTCTACTTGTTGAGAGCCTAATATTTCCTCTCTTTTTGTTGAGAGCCTTGGATTATGATTTACAATTTTGTTTTTCACAACTTCTTAATTTTGTTGTGTTTGGGAAGCTTGGTTGGCGTCCACACGTCAATTCATACTTCATCCGTCCCAGAGTATATGTCTGCCTTTCCTTTTTAGTATGTCCTAGAGTATATGTCCACTTTCTAAAATGACCACTTTGTTTTTACTATTCTTCCCACTCATTCTCTCTCCTACTTACTTTATACTCACAACACCAATCAACTTACTATTCATTCCACTCATTAATTCTCTCTCCCACTTTACTTTTATACTCACAACACTTACATCACTTCCACCATTTCTTAATCTCTGTGCGAATGGGGGAGGGTAGACATATTATCTGAGACGGAGGGAGTAGTATAATTGCAATACAGTTGTCGAACACCATAAATTTCACTGTTTGTTGAAAGAAAATCAAGATTGGTACAATTATTGGTTGCATTTGGGATGACCCTCCAAATTTTGTAATGTGTCATCTCGATGTTTGCTTGTAATACCATAAGATTTTACTTTGCTTCAAAATAATAATAAAAATTATAATAAATAAAAATCAACAATACTATCTATATTTAACTTTTCATTAAAATAAATAAATCAAACTAAAATTATTGCTCAAGTTCATTTGTAACAACGATAAGATAAGTAAAATTATACATTTGAGACCGAGAGTAATATAATTAACTAGTTTCATGTTTTAGATTTCCACTAACAAAAATAAAAATGCGACTAACATTTTCGGACCAAGAACTGGTGATAGCTTCGCTACTGCGGTTACACTAAATTTGACCATTTCCCTTCTTTTTTTTTTTTTTTCTAAGATATTGACCGAATTTTCAAACAAATTAATTAAAAAATAATTATGTACTCCTTCCGTCCCAACTAAGCTTCCTACTTTCCTTTTTGGTTTGTCCCAAACTAAAGTTCTTAGTTGCTTTATTACCTAAAATGAACAATAGGACCCACTTGTCATTCTCACAACAAAAACTTTATACCCACTTTCTCTCTCATACATTTTCATATTTCACTTTTCATACTCACAACATTTACTTTTTCTTAATCTCCGTGTAACTTAGAACCTTAGTCCGGCACGTAGAGAGTATGATATATAATTACTTAGACCATGGGCAATAAAGTAGTTGAGGAGGGAGTTGAGAGGGAGTTAGTTAGTTTAGTTGGTGTAATAGGGGGTTGAGAGGAGGGGTTGAAGGGGTAGGGGTTGAGAGTTCTCAACCCGGTTGAAGAAAATCGAGGGGGACCACACATTGCCACGCGTCAGCTGCCGATTGGGCCGACATGCGCGCGTGGCTTACACGCCCAAACAAGGCGCGTTTGGCTTTTTTTTTTTTGCTGGAATTTACACATGGCGAGATATGATTGGTTCCCCATATTTTTAGATTTTATTTTCAACCCAAATTTCCGAGCTCAATTATTTTACAGCTATTTTTATTTTATTTTTTGCGAAAATTCTGGATTTTTTTCTCTATAAATTGATATAACTTTCATTTTACTTTGACACAAAAAAAAAACCTCTCTTTTCTCTCAAAAAAAATCTTAATTATCCTTCTTTAACCCCTTATTTTTTAAAATATTCATCATCTTTTTAGTGAAATGGATCCCAATAATCCTTATTTCAACACTCAGAATTCAAGTAATTTTCCACCAAATTACTACAATCCTAATGATTTTCAATCGCCAAATCAATTTTCTAACCAACCACGTCCTCAAAATGTCCTACAATTTTATTATCAACCAAATGCCATGCCTTCAGCTGTACGCACCTGGAATCCATATTATGGTATGCAATTTCAACCATAGTTATAAATCCCGTCCCGTACCGGCCGCTACGTCCCGTGCACCGGTTGCACCTGAGAATTTGTCAATTGATAAATAGTTTTTTTAAAAAAAAAAAACAAACAACAAAAATGTCATTAATAAAAATAGAGAAATAGTTAACATTAACTTAACTTTGCAATTTCATTAGAGTCCCACCCCTTCACACCTAAAAAACCTTAAAGTTTGCAAAATAAAAATAAATAAGAATTGGATGCCCAACAATTTTTAAATATTATCTTCAAAAAAAAAAATTAAATATTAAAATGACTACTCAAGTCCTTTCATTTAAAAATGGGGCATAATTATGTACTCCATTCGTCCCGGAGTAAGGGTCCCGGAGTATATATATATATATAGGGTCGTGCTTCTGTGAGAACCATTTTATATGAGAAACCGTGAGAACCAATCATAACCATTAGATTAGAAAAAAAAAATCAAGGGTCCAGATGTTAGATACATTGGATACACTTGGATACATTAGTTGATTTTCGAAAAACAATTGGATATAACATAGTGTATCCAAGTGCAACACTTAGATACAATACTTATTAACCTATCGTATCCAAGTGTAATATCGAATTTTTAGTAATGTATCTAAGTGTATCAATTGTATCTAACATATGGACCCTTGATTTTTTTTCTAATCTAATGGTTATGATTGGTTCTCACGGTTCTCACGATATTTAGGTTCTCATTTGAGCACCTACCTACATATATATATATATATATATATATATATATATATACTCCCTCCGTCCCAGCAGAAGTGTCACTTATTTCCCTTTTGGTCCGTCCCAGCACAAGTGTCACTACCTAAAATGGAAATATTTTAATATATTTATATTCAACCAACCCACACCATTTAACCCCACTCATTCTTTCTCTTCATTTTCCATCACTCATTTTATTCAACCAACACTACTATTTATCCCACTCATTCTCTCTCTTCATTTTCTACCACACACCTACTACCTTTTCTTAATCCCCGAGTCCCAAAAATTGGTGACACTTCTGCTGGGACGGAGGGAGTATAAGTTAGTTAGTTTGGTCTTTTTGTAATTATAGAAGCATTAGAAAGATAAAATTGTCAAAAACACTATTCATTATTTCTCATTATTTGTCATTTTATAAAGAAACTCTTACTCTTGGATATACCAAAATAGAAAGTAGGACTCTTACTCTCGGACGGAGTGAGTACTATTAATAGTAAATATTAACATATACTCCCCCCGTCCCGGTAGAAGCTTCACCATTTTGAGAGTGCACAAGAATTAAGAAAAGTGATGAGTGGGAAATGGGTTGTGAGAGGGAAGAAGTGAGTGGGTATGACAAGTGGGGACCACAATTTATGTATGTGAAAGGAAAAAGTGAATGGGGATGACAAGTGGGGCTTAAATTTATAACCATTTTAGGAAAGGTGAAGCAATCAACGGGACATCCATTTTGGTAATAAGTGAAGCTTCAAATGGGACGGAGGGAGTATTGTATAATGATTAACTAATACTACTAATAATAGTTCATTTATATTATAACTATTATGATTAAGTTATACTACAATTAAAAATAATAATTAATATATACAGTAACTATTATGATTAACTAATACTATTAATAGTATTTTTTTAATTTATTTAATAATTATCAATAATAGTTAATATAAATATTAACTATAATAATGATTAATCCTTCAAAAAAAAACTATAATAATGATTAACCATTTAATATTTAACTATTATTTGCATAATAGTATTAGCTAATAATATTATAAGTTGGTAGTGAGGGGCCCTAGAGTGATCTGTTGAGTCCTTATTTAGAATATAAGTTGGTAGTGAGGGGTCCTAGAGTCCAAAGCCCCCTAGAATAATAACAAAAATATCAAATACATGTAGAGAGTGGGAATTTAACTTGGATCACCCTGTTGAAAAAGTGAGCTTTAACCGCTAAACTAACACTTTATTTGTTCTTAACTTCACAATAGTATAATATTAGTTCAAATAATAAGCACACAAAAAAAATGAAAAACTTGAGATTTACAAGCAATTTATTAAATTTAAGAATGTTCACAAAAAAATCAACTTTTGTAAAAATAAATATCAGAAAAGAAAAAATCATGATTTAAAAAAATATAAAGATCTAAATATTTTATTAGAACAAATATGAAAGACCTAAAAAATAAATATAATTATAATTGTGAAATATAGTATTTGAGAAACTTTTATATTTTTTTCTTTATACCCCTCCAGTTAAGACACTTATTTACATAAATGACACAAGTTAACTCCCTTATTTACTGAAATGTCAGCCTAGGCATTTATTTACAAAATTGCCATTACACTGATCATATACCTAATATATAAGACTAGAATTACTCTTATACCTAATTTACTAAACAAAAAAATCACAATTTTTTCAAATTTTCTTAAAGAAACATAAAATGTCTCATATTTTATTAACTAGTCCGCTCTTATACTTAGGTATAAGACTATTATTACTCTAATACCTAAGGTATAAGAGTAATTTATTTTCACAGTTTTTTACATTTTTTAAAAGAAAATTATAAAAAAGTTTCATATTATATTAACATTTCCGCTCCTATAATTAGGCATAAGACTATAATTACTATTATGCTTTAAGTATAAGATTTATTTATTTATATTTAATAATTTATCACATGTAAAAATTATTTAAGAAAGTCTCATATTTTATTAATATTAACTCTTATACTGGAAGTATAAGACTAGTTCGTCTCTTATACTTGAGTTATAAGATTCATTATTTTCATATTTATTCACATTTTCTTAAAAATCCTATAACTAAGATATAAGACTTGAGTGACTCTTATACTTAGGTATAGAGTAAAAAAAATCACAAATTTTAACATTTTTTAGATAATCAATTTTTAAATTTTATTAACTTGTTTGTCTACTCCTATTGTTAGGTTTAAGACTAGAATTACGCTTAATCCCAAGGTATAAGAGTGATATATTTTTCATAACTTTTCACCTTTTGTTAAAAAAAATTATAAAAGGTCTCATATTTTATCTACGAGTACGCTCATTTAATGAGGTATAAGACTAATTCCCTCTTGTAACTGAATATTATTTTTTTCCATAATTTTTTTACATTTTTTTTAAAATATAAATCATAAAAAAGTCTCATACATTATTAACCAGACTGTTCATATACTTAGGTATAATATTAACCAGGTTGTTCATATACTTAGGTATAAGACTAGTTTTCTCTTATATTTGAAGTATAAGAGTATTTATTATTTTTTCACAATGTTTCACATTTTCTTAAAAAATCATTTAAAAAGTCTCATATTTTGTTAATATTATCTCTTATACAAGAAGCACAAGACTAGTTCGTGTCTTATACTTGAGATATAAGAGTCATTATTTTCTCATTTTTTCAAAGTTTCTTTCAAAAGCCATAAAAAAGTGTCTTTTTAATTAAAATTGACTCTTATAGTTTAACTATAAGACCCATTTTAGTCTTATAATTTAACTAGCATATAAGATGTAATCACTCTTATACCTAAATTATAAATGTAAAAAAGAAGTCATATTTTCAATTTCTTATAAGGTATAAGTCTAAAATTATTCTTATGCTTAAGATATAAGAGTTATTTAGTTTATTTTTTCATAATTATCACATTTTTTAGTAAATAAGGAATTAACTGGTGTCATTTATGTAAATAAGTGTCTTAACTGAAGGGTAATAATAAATAAAATATAAAAAAATTCTCAAATACTATATTGCACGATTATAAGTTAATTTATTTTTTAGTTCTTTCATACTTTTTCTAATAAAAGATTTAGACCTAGTATACTTTTTTAAAGCGTGTTTTTTTAATTTTATATGTTTTTTCTTACAAAAGTTATTGTTTTATTGAATATTCTAGAATCTCATTAATTGATTGTGAAATCTTAAATTTTGTTATTTATTTTCGTCCAAACTGATTATCGTAATAGTAAATACTGTAAAGTAAGAAACATGTAGTACATTGGCTTAGTGGTCAAGATGTTTTCACAAGATAGGTCCAAGGTTGATTCCCATCACCAGCAGATTTTGTTTTGATTATAAAACAGGCGGGTGGGCGGGCTGTTAAATCTGGATCTGGGACAGGTTGTGGATCGGGCCTGGTAGTAAGCCTTGGGTGCGGGCTGTTTGTGACCCTGGCAGTAGGGCTGAGTAGACGTGTCCATCGGTTATAACCGGCGGTTGACGGTTATAACCGCCGGTTATGTTTTTCGTTAAATGCTAACCGTAACCTAACCGTCTAACCGTGATGTCCGGTTACGGTTTACCGGTTAACCGGTTAATGCGGTTAACCGGTTACCTTTTTTTTTTTTTTTTTTTTTTTTTTCAAAACAGTTTTATTAACAGTTTTTTGTTAAAAAAAAAAAAAGATAAAATAAAAAAACACTTCATTTTTTTAAAGGGTTTTTTTTTCAAGTAAAGTTTTTTTTTTTCAAGTAAAAAAAAAAAAATTTAACTGTTTTTTTAAACAGTTTTCTTAACAGATTTTTTTAACAGTTTTATTAACAGATTTTTTAACTTTTTTTTTTTTTTTTTAAACAGTTTTTATAAAAAAAAAAAACGGGAGTATATGTATGAGTCATACATATATAAAACAGTTTTCTTTTGTCTTTTTTGTTTTTAAGTTAAAAACTTAAAATGTATAAGTGTATAACTATAATGTATAATAACACAAATTTTTTAAGTAAAAAAGTGACGGTACCTTAAATTTTATTAATTAAAATTAAAATTACAAAGAGGGGACAACCAATCCATGCCCTTTTATAATTAAGGGAGGAAAAAATGGAGCCTTATTACCTCAACTAAACTATTACAATGAAATAAAAATAAACCTATTCTAAAAATTAAAATAAAACTATCTACATTCCGTCCCCTTCCGAACTTCCCGTAGAATCTTCCAAGTCGTATTGATATTGTGGATCTACATTTACTAAATCCTCTTCATAAGGCATATCTTGCTCCCTCTTTTCCGCTCTAACCCAATCACCAAGCAAGAGTTGATTTTCCAAATTTTCACAAGTTAGTTGGGAACGTCTTGCATCCAAAACATTCCTCCCACACTAAATGCCGATTCGATGGCCACGGTTGAAGCGGGAGAAGCTAAGACTTCTTTTGCAATTAAAGAGAGTATGGGATAAGTTTCTTGCCTTTGTGACCACCACCTCAAAATATCAAAAGAAATTGGATTTGAAGTGTTTTGTACAACTTCATGTCTAGTAGAGAATATGCTTCCAACTCGTACGGAATGCTAGAGGTAGAAGAAGAAGAAGGAGAAGTTCTAGGACGTTTTGAAAAATAAATATCATTAACAAAACTATATGGATCGTTATTCACATCATATTGTGTATCAATACCAATATCTTCTTCATTAGGACTTGAGCCATATTGAGAAACATTCCATGAATTGCACTATACTCATTATAAGAGTCACCAAATCTTTTTTTGTATTTTCAACAATAATCGCCGGGTTTTCGTGTAATCCGTCCTCATTGGGGTATAAATTTACATAATAAAACGTTATTATGCGGACTAGATCTTTCAATTTAATACGGGGATCCAACATCTTTGCAAGCAAAAATAGAGACGGAATGTTATCAAAATATTTGACCCACTTTTGCCTCATGGAAGCAATGCTTTCGTTTAAAATGGTGCAATTTTGCAAATTTTTAAAACTTAGAACTATTGCAATACATTGATCAAGTACCAAAACGGAAGTTGGATAATAAACTCCCGACAAAGCCAAAGTAGCGGTATTAAAAATCTTTAATAATTGACATAAATTAGTGCAAGCGTTCCATTGATACGCAAATAAAGGAATTTCATAGCCCATACTAATAAAAAAATCCATGATATGCTCTTTATACTCAAAACCATCAATTAACATTTTGTAGGTAGAATTCCACCTAGTCGGAACAAACATAGAAAAATATTTTTCGGGAAGACCCTTATTTAGTCAATATTTTATCCATTTTCTTGTAATTTTATTTTTTTTTGCAATAAAATAAAGAGCCTCTCTAATGGGTTTAACATATTGATCTAAAGCATCCAAACCATCTTTAACACATAAATTTATGATATGACATAAACATCTAATATGAAAATACTTACCCCCAAGTGACGGTTGACAAATGAGCATCAATTCCGGTATACTAGCGGTATTAGCACTAGCATTGTCGAATGAAATAGAAAATATTTTTGCAAAAGACCATATTTTGCCAAAATGGCGTGCAACTTTCTACAAATATTTTCCGCGGAATGAGGTGGTTCAAAACTATCATATGCAAGTAATCTTTTTTGTAAAGTCCACGAATTATCGATCCAATGGCATGTAACACCCAAATAACTATTTCTTTGCCAATGATCACTCCAACCATCGGCACAAATTGAAACTCTTTGATCTAATTTTGATAAAACATCAATTAAAAAATGTTTATATTCCAAAACCACTTTTTTAATATCGCGTACGAGAGTCGTACGTGGTACTTTGGAGGCGGCCGGATTTAAAGAAAGTCTAATAAACCGTTCATAAAATTCATCATCCGCAAAGTTAAAAGCAAGCCCTTTAACACACACAAATTTGCACAATTCTTTCCTATAAACGACATTATTAAACTTAAATAAGACCGAAGACGTACCTTGGGTGTTAGGTGAGCAAATTGTAATTGAGCTTGATCACTATCAATCCCAAGTTTTTCAGGATGTGTTGATTTCAAGTGATGGTTCAATGTTCCATGCCCATTACCTTTTGCGAACGGGTAAGATTGGTGCAATAGTTGCAACACGCTCGAAAATGTACAAAGTCGTTGGGGTCAATTTGTACTTTTCGGAAATGGATCGTGAAAGTGTCGGATTTGGATTCTCGTGCTGACGTTGCCCCCGACCACCTCTTCCCACGCCCCGAGCTCGGTCGGCCCAGGCCCTACCACTTTGAGGAACATTTTCTTCAACATTTTGCTCACTTTCCTCAAAATGTGACTCAATTTGGGTTAAGTGAGGAAGAATCAACATGTTCCTTGCCGCTCCTTCGAGATGAGGCCAT